>CABEEJ010002614.1:44765-94407 GCA_901482245.1 Timema douglasi | reverse complement strand
CTATACATATATATATATATATATATAGGCCTATGTAAAAATATATTTATATCAAAAGTGACAGCTGAATATCACATTACTTGGTGAAAGTCGATATAGTCATTTTTCTAGCTTCCAGAAAAGATACTTCCTATGAAAATTTGACTGTACTAATGTACTATCTTGATGAACACGTGCAATAAACTTCGAGATGCTAGTTCAACCTGATTTCTCGGTGACTTAAGTTAATCCCAGCCAGCTCTATCTAGGTTCCCTCCCCCCTCCATTAATAGTTCCCCCTTCTCTCTCCTTACCTTACTTTAATGCGAGGACATTTCTTCAAAAATTCTGCCTTTCTTAGCCTTACGCTTTCAGCTTAAATTATATCAAGGTGTATAGCCCGAACTGATTGTAAGACGTGGTGCTAAAAAAAAGTATCAAGGCCCTAATATATTTTATAACAAGTCCAACATCCTTGGCTCAGACAATAGCGTGTCTGCCTACTAACTTAAGAGCCCAGGGTTTGATTCCCTGCATAGCTGAAAACTGTATATAGTTGGTAAAATGGTGGCTTACCTTTTCACAAAGTTAAATTAAAGTCCAGAGTATTTTGTGTTGTGTATGTTTTAGAATTAAGATAACCTCAATTCAAGTCATGTGATGAGGTCAGAAAGTGCACTTTAAATAGCCCTATTACTTACGTACTATGGTATTAAGAACTTGAAAGTTCATTGCAGCACTTACAAAAGTACGCCACATATTCCTATCCTAAGTTAATTCCATCCAGTCCACCTCATTACACCCTATCTCTGTCAGGTCCATTCTAATGTTATCCTCCATTCTAATGTTATCCTCCAATCTAATGTTATCCTACAATCTACGTCTAGCTCTTCTCAATGGTCTGTTCACATTGGGCTTACCAATCAATACCCTGAACCAAGGTTCTAGTATCTCACATTGGGCTTACCAATCAATACCCTGAACCAAGGTTCTAGTATCTCCCATTTGGGCTTCATGTTCTACTCACTATAATCTACGAGATTTGGTTATCCTAACAATGTATTGTGATGGATTTAGGATATGCAACTCATCATTATGTAACCTACTACACTCTCCAGTAGCCTTAGCACGTTTTGGACCAAATATGCACTGCCCAACTGAATTATTTCTTAATTTCCACTCTAATATAATTATTATTATTATTTGATCACTGCGTCCTGTTACCGGTTCAGGTTATAAGCAAATAACATTATTTATAGTTAATTAACGAGTTTAAATCTTTGGGAACAATTTTTTTTCAAATTATGTTGTTCGCAGTAGTCTCTAAATTATCGTCCTCAAGCTGTGTTACGTAAGGCATTGGAATCAAGCCATAGCTACTGTAATATTAATAAATTGATCGTATTTTGTCAGTTTCATCTTGATTGATAGTCATTCAGTTTATTATTTTTTATCTTACATCCACGAATTTGTCTTACGACGCAAACACTTAATTTGGACTTTTAAATCCCTTGTCATCTCATGAAATTGGTGCTATAGACCTTTGTAAAAATTGTAACCTAACATTAAAAGACACTTGCCCTAATGTTTTTAATAGGATCATAAAAAATGTCACGTAGACTACCTAAACCTATTAAGCACAGAAGCCAGACCATTTTACAAACCTGACATATTTGTAAACATCCCGAAAAACGATTTTTCTACAACACTTAAGAAACAAGCGAAAGTTAAATTTAGTGCGTTACGCAAACAAAAAATATACCTAAATTCTATTTCTCGTGTTTTACATTCTTTTTATTATTTTCGTATTTGTGTATAGGAATAACTATGTTTTCAATCATGTTAGTTATATTTATTTTAAAAAAAAAAATCTAAAATATCACACATATTTATCTAAGTTTAGTAAAAGTTTTTTAAAGTGTTTATTTTTGAATAACATTCTGTAATATAATACAAAATACTTTCTTCGTAAACTGTTTTAATACACTTTTTAAACCTCTGATGTTTTTATATATATTTCTTGAAACTTGGGGTATCCAAACATTTAATGTCAATATCATATTTCTCATGCTTGGTCATCAAAAATAAACATTCCAATAGGAAAAATACCAAAATATCTTGTAGTAGCTATAATTAAGTGGTCTACAATTAAACATAAATAGTACGACACAATCTGACAAACATTTCATTGGGAGAAAATAATCAAAACATTATTATTAGTTAACTAACATTTTTGGTGACATGGTGATCCAGGGATAAGGGTGTCAGGCCTCTGTGCTAGGGTTCCGAGGTTCAATACTCTGTTCCGGCACATATTTATCTGATTGTCAAACACTTCCTTCACCTCTGACAAGACGTGTATTAATCACAGCTTGCCAATGTCATATTTTGAGCAATATATTGGTACAAACATTTTCCAACATTTTTAAATTCTTAAAAATTACTCTTTTGTAAACAAACCTTAATATTAGGAATATAACTAAAATCAGGATTAGACCTTGAGGCCCCATAATATAACATTGTAATACATATCAAATTTAACGAAATCCACTTGTTCTGGCTATAACCCCAGATATACAGAAAGAGTTCATAAGCACATAAAAATAATAATCTCGTGATCCAAATTCTTAGCCATTAAAATACTTTCTCTATTCAAGAAAGTATACAAGAGTGTACTATTTAATTTTTTTTTAAATCTGAAACCATGCTCAAAGTAAATAACATTTATAAATGATAGAATAGTAGAATAATTGGACCAATATTTTTGATTGGCTTAGTGGTCAAGTTTAGTGGTTTAGCGGTTAAAGTTCGTGGCTACATATTTTATAAAGGTTCCGAGCTCGATCCCCGATGCTTCCATATTTTATGTGAAGCAGTGTGTCTGTAACGGCCTCAAACTCAACCTCGTGAGGACAAGTGAGGATCTACTTGAATAAAGAAGTAGAGGCTCCATTCTATAAAATTTAAACTAACAGCTGGAGGGTTTCTTGCACTGACCACATGACGACGCCCTCTATCCGTAAAATGTTGGTACTATCCTCGCAAACACACAGCGGCCGCCTGATCGGAATAGCTCCCTTGCGGTTTGACACCATGGAGTTTTTTTTTAAATGATAAGTGGCTTGCCATCTAATATAAATGAACAGAAAGATGGTGGTGAATTCTAAGAAAATTATTAAAATATAGTTAAAAGATAAAAACACTTATTTTTAGCATCGCATCTTACTACTCGTTCGGGCTATACGCTTATGTACTAATTACGCTAATGGTTTTAGGTACTAAGAATCATATATTAATATGAAGTATAACCACATTTACGTGGAGGGATAATGGAAAATATTTTTGAGAAACCACCCTCAGTACATCTGTAGATTGTGACGTCACACTACTTATCACTCGCGCTTTTGAACTGTGAGCCCGCCGTGTGTGGCGCTAGAGGGCAGGTCACGTGGTCTTCCTCTATAGCTTCCACGTGGGTGGGACATCGGTTCAACCCGGTGGAGTTCAACCAAGTCATTTAGTTAACTCGGTTCTGTAAGTTCAGTCAGTTGAGCTCGGATCAACGATCCGCTAGCATTCACTTTTGGACAAGTCAGTCTTCAAATGTTATCAAACAATTTAAAACATCTACATTAAAATAAATACTATGAACAAAAAATATATATCCGGTTATTAATGTGTGTCAAGTTACATTCACCATTAAATAACAAATTCAAGCAAACTTGGAGTGAGATAAGAAATGAAGCCACAGTTGAAGTAAACAAGGAGGTTCAGAGAAATATATAGGAAACATAGACAAGTTTCATGTAAAAGACCGTTATTAGCACCGCGTCTTACTACCCGTTCGGGTTATACGCACTTACGCTAATGTGTAATGGTAGGATGATTGGGAGATGAAATGGAGGACCTACAGTTTAACGTGGAATCCGAACCATGGTGGAGGCTTGGCATTCCCCACACTCACAAGATGTCTTGTCAGAGGTGAAGGAAGGGTTTGGTAATCAGATAAATCTATGCCGGGATCGAGGATTGAACCCCGGCCGCCAGAACAGAAGTCTGACACCTTACACCTAGACCGCCAGGTAACCCATGTAAAAGAGAAGTTTCACACCATTCTGTGATTAGAACATTGATCACCCCGTCATCGGCAGTCGAGTCTACTGCGAGAGTACCGCGTTAGACCACGCGGCAACCAAAATGGTTAAATCAAATATTGCTTCAGTATAAACAAATTGTTTAATTTTCTTCAAATGGTGATAGCAAAAGTTCTTGAATATCTATCAAGAGTGTCCTGAAATTTAATGACAAATTTTATTTTCATTTAAAACGTTTTGTTCATCTAAAGACGTTACGCTCATGACATATTAAACAACTGTTGATATCGCCATGTGGAGAAAATTAAACTATGTTTCTAATCGAGAGATATTTTATTCATTTTTGACAACAAAATGTTTTGCTATAAAAAAATGCAAAAACACTGGTATTTTTTCTCATTCTCTACATCCCTACCTTAAAAAAATTCGCAAGTTCGGCCATATGACGAAGAGTTTGTTGGTTTTAAACGTTTACATTTTAATATTCTTATCAAAATTCAAAAGGGCCTTCGCAGAAATTGGAATCCTTCAAAACATAGCACTTCCTATTTAAACAAATATCACCTAATTTAACGTATATTAAAATGAGGGTCATTAGGCCAAATGAATTAGAGAGGAAATGAATGGTTGTTGGTAAGGGGTAGGAGGGGGGAACATTAAAATCAGAGCTGTTGTTTACTGAATCCGACCTGTTAACACCTTGCCATTTATAGCCTGTGAAAAAAAAAAGAAGCGTTGTATTTCATTGCGAGTAACGCTATTAAAACTGCCATCAAAACGACTAGTTTACTAATCAGCCATTTTGTTTTCTAGCATTGTTTTTCCTTGAGCTGTTAGTTAATAGGTTATAGATTGCCTTAGTTTATAGGAATATAATGCGTCAAAACAAAATAGTGAATATCGAACCATCAGTTTAATAAACATAAATGTTGATTTTTAAATATTATATTATAAAATAATGAAGATATAAATGAAATTTTGACATTTATGGACAATAAAACTGTATATACAATATAAAACCTTCTAATCTACAGTATTAATAAATATATACGAGTAGATTTGGCTTCTTTTTTTTCAAAGGCTATTATAAATTCTAAAATCGAGATTTTGTCCTATTACCAAGTAAGTGAATATCAATGTGCCAGGGTAAGGTATATATGATAAACGTAATGTTTCAAGTTAAGTTAGTTTGTAGGTAGTATATGTTATGGTAATGTTTTTGTTCAAACAGTAAGTATTGAATAAACTAACAAAGACTATTGCATCACCAAAGCAAGTTAGTATATTTTTGAAAAATACCTCTTCAAGACTATGATAATATTATTATAAAATTTATTTAAATTGACGGTATTATATTTATTTTTTATCCATATCGTGGTGGAACAATTGACTCAATGACTAACCGCAGTTCAAGAGTTTTCATCATATCAGGCCAAACTCAACTTCCGGCTCGCATCTGTGTTTGTATGTGTATGGGAGTAAAAGGGAAAAGAAAAAACCAGAATTGTGTGCAGTGCATTCGTATTTGAACGATTACTCGAAATTTTCTACGATGATAAGTGGGGACAAAGAGACAAAGTTTCTTGTTAATACTACAGTACGTCCTTATTACGACAGAATGAAGATCTGTGCAAGGTGCTTATCTGTGAAGCCATTTTAAAATGGTCAAAAACGGCCTTTTCAATGAGGTTTTCTTTAAATCCAAATGTAATTTAATATTTCCACAATGTTCAGTATTAAGAACTTCTATTAACTCCCAATGTTTAATCAGAAATGATCCACGTGCAATAATGTTCGTGTAAATTGATGTTGATTGACATGTGATGCACGGTCTTAAGATTCGATACTGATTATGACATATCACTAAGGACACATACCTATATATCTTCTTAAGTTAATAATCCAAAAGGTTGGTTTGATGTGATTTATATTCATCCGGCGCTGGGCATGCGCTCACTATTTCGGCTGGTTAGTGCTGTCCAGACCATCTGGTAGAAATCTCACGTACTAGAGGAGTTCAGAAAGTGTGGTAGCTCCCCATTGCCTTCCATACTATAATTTTTACGAATGAGTAAGAAAGGGCCTACCAATTTGGCTGGGAAAGGTATTGTAACATAACTTCCAGGGTTATTCTGCCTCAATCAACATGGGACTCAACGGCTCAAGAACAAAAACATTGACCTTGATTTGGACCCGCAAACATCGGGTCCTGAGGTGAGAATTTTACACACCAAGACCACCGATTTATATACATGATGCATCTCGTAAAGGTTGCCCGCATCCATGCGCTAGAAACGTGCACAGGAAAATGAGAAATACTCATATGTTCTCTTACTGTCCTTGACAATCTATACACCTATGCGCGCGTTTCAACATGTTTAGGATGCCAGGCCTCCACCGTGGTTCGGATTCCACGTTAAACTGTAGGTCCTCCATTTCATCTCACAATCACCCTACCATTACACATAAGCGTAAGTGCGTGTAAACCGAACGGGTAGTAAGACGCGGTGCTAATAATAATAATAATAATAATAATAATAATAATAACATGTTTAGGAACACGTGGTGCGATTCGGACACTTCGATACGCGTAAGTTTGGAGCCGGGCTACTTTTACATGCGGACCCGCCTCGGTGGCGTAGTTGGCTAACGTGCTTGTCGTGTTGAGCTCGACTGCTGTGGACGGGGAGATCGAGGTTCGAATCTCGGTCGGGTGAACTGGAGGTGGTTTTTCCTAAATGGTTTACCACTCTACCTCCACGCAAATGCGGGTTCACTTCATCTAATTCAACCTTCCCTAATTCCTAATCCATTAGAGTAATTAGTACTTAAAGCGTATAACCCGAACGGGTAGTAAGACGCGGTGCTAAATATTATTGTTATTTACATGCGGCATCCTGTATATAGGCCTATATACATCGTATAACAGCTAGCAAACTTTACCAGATATAAGCTTACTCTCATGTATCCATTCGCCAAGCCATACAATTTTCAAGAGCATATTTTGATTTGTTGTCACTGTCAGTAAAAAAATTTCACAACAAACCATTAATTTTCTATTATGATTTAAAAAACTGTTTTTACACCTTCTACTGGCCGTAAGTTACCAGCACTCCTATGGCGAACTAAGTATAATAAGCCCCTTTGATGCGGAACGAGAAATAAATTTGACTTAGATGGATTTTTTTTCTCATAGCTACGACGGATTAAATAAATTAAATTAGTTGAAAAATGACATATGGACACTGAAATCGAACACTGTACCTTTAACTTAGCGCACCAATAGTCTACGACTGAGCTATCTAGAATTCGTTCCATGCCGAGGGTTATTCTCAAATGAATGCAAATTTTCGTTACAAATATGTTAAATTGTGTTGGAAAATGGTTATTTAAGAGAGTTTTATGTATAACCGAGACTGAAGGCTCCTGAATAATCGTTCGATTTCATAGCTACGTAGGTAGTACGTATGCCAGATTGATATTTTGATATTAAACCTTTTTCTTTTCCAACGTGTTATACTACTTGTTTAGATTGTACGCAAACCCTAAAATAGAAGGTAATTTATTAAGGACGGATTTTTTTAATGATATCTTTTTCTAAAAATAAAATAATATACTAATTTGAGGTTAATTTGCTAACAGCTGATTTTTAAAAATTTTTAAATTTAAAAAAATTTATTGAAGCATTTTGTTTACAAAAAACTATCTTTAATGTGTACATTTAAGTATCAAAATAATATGGCTTTTTTATCCTTAGAAAAAAATATTTAAAGCTAGTTTACTGATAATTGATTTAAAAAATATTTCTCATTTGTCTAGACTACAGAAAAAAGTATTTACGATTGTTTCGTCCCATTTATGTTTAAGTGTAGTCCTGCCCTTTGAAATCAAATTAAAACCAGATGCTTTTATTTGAGAAAAGTTTTTATGTTCTTGAAACTGTTCTGTTTCTCAGACCCGTGGGAAAACTCACTGAGAATACATTAATAAATATATTTAACATAATAAATCACCCACTACAGTTGTCACAAGACCTACGGGGTGACTATCGGAACCGATTGTAAAACCGATACGTGGGGATATCGGGGTTCTCGGAAATACTGAGGATAGTTTTCCTAAAAGGTTTTCCACTCTCCTCCACGCAAACTTGGGTGAACTTATTTTAAATTCAACCTCTCTCATCCCTAACGCGTCAGTGTAATTTGTACATAATGCTTATAACGTCAACAGGCGGTGAAATGCACTGCAATAAAAAATTAAATATCTTAACCTTAAGCTCAGAAAAGATCGTTAAACCTTTGTTTCGTCCGGCCAAATATGGTTAAGAAAATGCTGGTTTGGGTGAGGAAATGATCACTCAAAATACTTATTATTATTATTATTATTACTATTTATTCTAAACCAAGAGCGTCAAGTCATTAAGGATGCAACAGGATTGTGGTGACAAACATGGTAGAGCTCTTAAGTAGGTCATTAAACTCTCATCCTCATGGAGAAAGGATTTGTTTTGTTTTAAAGAATATTACCGTGAAAATAGAAAGAGGAGAGAAAGGAACTTTTTTTTATTGTTATTTCTTTTACAACCGAGACACATCTCTGCAGGCCGAATGTTAAGAGAAGCTGATAACAAATTTAGGGGATCACTGATTCAATCCCTTACAGTAGTTGTGTAAATATCGTTGGGAATATTTCTAAGAAAAAGTTCGATATTGTCACACTACATGTTTATTTTTGTTTTATTATAATTAATATTAAACAATTAAGATCATTTAAATATCTAGATAATTTATTTTTAACCAAAAATATCATAGCTTTAACTTGCATCAAGACTGTGAGTATGAAGCTTTACATCTTTTTGGTTAAAGTATTATTAGAGTAATTGAAATAAATTTAAATAATTGAAGTGACAGATAAAGTAGGTGATTTTTTTTTTAAGAATTGATGTCTATTTCAGAGTAATACAATTATAAATTAATGGTAGTGTGCACCACACACGTTCCCTATCTTTTATTTTAATATAGATACATTCAATAAATACTCAATATCTGGGTTGCAGAAACACTCCACCAAAGAACATAAATGAAATAATGCACATTCTTACAGAAATATTGAGAAAAGTGAAACATATTTGTCCACCAAAGAGCATTAAATCAAATTCAACTGTCAAAGAGCTCCATAAAGTATATATATATATATATATATATATGCTTAGCTCAGAAATGATTGGTTTTATAACAAATATGTTCAAAATAAAAGATTTAAATTTTAAATAGTATTACTATTTGACAGTGATAGGTTATATATTCAATAGTTGCAGAGATAGGATCGAAATTTAAAAATCTCTCTTTATGTAACTTAGCCTTAATGTAATTTTCGTGGGAAATGGTAGATTACCATTTGAATTTTATTGTTAAAAATTACTTGTATACAAAATTTGATCAAAGTCGTTTTAGCAAATTTTCAGATAATTGATTTTTTTTTTCTCTTTTTGCCCTTCAGTAAACTACCATTAATTTTAGGGTCAGGTGTCTAATTCCAAAAATACTTTGATTAAATCCTATTAAATCCCTAGACACCAAGTTTCAGCCTAATCGGTAAAATAGTTTAGGCTCTAGGCACAGACACACAGGCGGCATCGGAAAGAATAAATTTTTTATTTCGTGAAACGTCGACTCATTAAAATCTCGCGATTAATTTTTTTGATGATCCCAATACTCTCTCAGAAGGTCGAGAGAATGTAAAGATGGATGTGTGGAAAATGTAATTACAAAAAAGTTTGAAAAATTTACTCCATTTTACCAAATTAATAGTAAATATATTAAAATGAACAATTAGTTGAAGGCTATAGCTGATAGGTCAAAACGGGAATATAATAATGTAAATAATTGCATGTTGAAATTGTATTAAATAACATATACATTAATTGGTCTGCAAGATAAATAAATGATTAGCTAAACAAATGCAGATGAGCTAAAAAAAAATGCAGATGAATGTACGTAGTAGGAAAAATTATTGACAATAATTTTAAGAGCTAAGTAAAATTTATTAGACCAAAGACTGAGTTTAGGTGAAAATTAAAAAAATAAAATTATCAAAGTAAATAAATTAGTATTGTGTAAATTTAATAATAAGTTTATACAGTTTATAAAGTAAAATATGAATATTAAAACTGAGAATTTCTATTCATTATTGTTTTTACACTTTTACTTTTTAATACTGTACACCTTTAGAATAAACATAAAATTTATATATTTTTTCTAATATTTACCTACTTTAACATTTCAGCTATACCAAACGTACTTTCATTATTTTAAGCAATTATCATCCAACATTCTAAACTTTAACGCTAGTTATTACTTTAATCTAGAAAAAATAGGCCTACAAATAAAAATTTTAAAATTTCAGCTTCGAGGTGCACATGCTCGTTAATAGGGGCTACTAATTTTTCAAAATTTCAGACCTTGGCTTGCGGTAGATATTGTACAATTCTTATGCCCAACAAACAAACAAACAAACAAAATCTTCATTTTATAAATAGAGAATAATAGAATAGAAGATTTATACTCTGTTCATGATAGAATCAGGTGTTTCATTCTATCATGAACAGGGTATAAATCTTCTATTCTATTATTCTAGGGAAAAGGGACTTTCAGATCATCCTTCCTATAATGAATAGGGTATAGATTGCCTAATAAAAGGAACAGTGATTGTGAGAAGAGATTAGGGAAAGTGCACCTTCATTAGCGCACTCGTTGGTCGGGAGTATCGAGTAATTATTCCTGTTTTTATATAAGTTATTCGAATTAAATTACTAAAAATTTAGCCTAGAATATTCAAAATATGTAGATTGTTAAAAGGTGCTTAATACGTTCATGTTTGATTTGTACAAAGTCACTATCACATAAAGGACATGTTGAGTACATTTAGGCCTACAATTTTCTTGTACTAATGGTAAACGAAAAAATCTAATAATAGTTTAAATGAAAAAAATAGCCAAATTTTGAATGTTACCGTTTTTTATGGATACCAGAACTTTAATTTTTTAGGATGAACGGTTTACAAATATCCTTCCACGAAAATTCGGGTACACTTCCTACAGATTATTCCTTCCTATTTACCAGAGTAGTATGAGTATGTGGATTACACATTTCTTACGAACGAAAATTTGGCATCACCTTTTGGAAAATACAAATATTTATTTTTGTGGTTAGTTTTGATAAAAGTTTACTATATCATTTAGTGTTATTTTATGGTTATAGATAATATCTACCCAAAGTGACAGCTGTGAATTACATGACTTTAAGTATGATTACATGAAAGTACATCTAATAGATTTTCTATCTCTCAGATATGCCCATCCGTTAGAAAATTTGAGACTAGGAGCCATGCACCTTAACCGTTTAAGGTGGGAGTGTAGTGAAAGCGAGAAAAGGTTAGTGTTGTTGTAGTTTTAATAGCAACATTTTTTTTGGTAAAAAGAAATAAAATAATTCTCCATTAGAGACTTAAGAGTTTAATTTTCTTCGTATGGTGATATCAAAAGTTGTTGAATATCTGTCATGAGCATAGCGGAATTACATCAGAAACTTTTTAAATTAAGAGAAAAATTTGTCATTACATTTCAGGACACCTTTACAGATATTCAAGATCTGTTGAGGTCACTGGTGAAGAAAATTAAACACTGTGTTTCTACTGGAGCAATATTTTATGTACTTTAGACAAAGAGATATAAAAATTGCAAAAAAAACACTGGCCTAGGCTTGCGTTCCTTACACTTCCACCTTAAGCTCTGTCGGTAAGGCTAACCGTCGGCTTCTTTGACAAAATCAAATATTTATTATGAAAGTGAAGTGAGTGGAAAAGATATGGGAAAGATATGATGTACTCCAAAAAACCTTTTAAATATAAAAAAAAAAATCTTCGAATGTCGTAGACACGTTTGTTTTCGGGTTTATCTAATCTTAACTTCTGTGTTCAATACAAGATAATGGAAGAAATACCTTTAGTTTGAAAAAAAAAACACCGTTGGATGGAGGTGGGTTTATATATATTCTTTCTTGTTTGGAGATTTGAAATTGACGTTTTAAAACTCTGGATTTTACTGCCAAACATCTTACAAATCGACTTAACCTAAGACAGCTAGTCGGTTTATACTTCATTCGTACATGAAAGGACTTTTAATCTTACTTCAGAGTATCTATAATTGAAAATTTAATCTGTCGATCACACTTCCTAGAAATTTAACCTTCCAAATTTCTAACCTATTAGCTTAATTAATGGATAAGTTTTTTTAGCACTGCGTCTTACTGCCCATTCTGGTAATACGCCTCTGTACTAATTAAACCAATGTGTTAGGAATTAGAAAGGTTTAATTTAGAGGAGGTGCACCCGAATTTGCGTGAAAGGAAATTGGTGAAACCATTTAGAAAAAAACCCTCAAGAGAACCCGACTGAGATTGAATCCCGATTTCCCCATCTTCATCAGTATAGTCTAACACAAGAGTAGCGCGTTAGTCAATGCGGCCACCTAAACGGGCTTAACGCATATTATTTGCATATAATACGAAAGGGTAGAAGACATGGTAATTAAAAAAAAATCACAGCCCTTAGTAGCAAACATTGAGAAAACCACAATCAAGCACCTTGGTGAAAAAAATAACATATCCTAGATAACGTTAAAATACTGCACGTCCATCAGTAGTGTGCCTTTATTCAGGTTTCTAAAATACTCAGTGTTCCTATCTCTACATGAATACATTATTCCTTGAGCACTTTGTTTTTATCAGCTGTTGAAATGGTATATAAAAAAAAAGTATTTAAAAAATATGTTACCTAAAAGGACATGTGTACAACTAATTGTATTAGCTTCCGGTCGCTCGTGTCTTTAGCTGAGTGGTAAGGAAACTTCTTCAAAGGGATCACTCAATTTTCGCACCTTATTTTTGTATTTATATGTTTAAATTAAACGTTTTTTTTTCCTCTGCCCGTATTACACGTCTTAATTTTCATACGGGCTACCTGCATATTTACTTTTATAGCGTAGGGATCAGGAAGTTAAGCTATATCTAAGTTAAAGGAATTGTAACCCGCATTTGCGTGGAAAAAATGTGCTAAAACGTTAGTAGGAAAAATGAATAAACATCTCCCTACACCACGGCTTAAAATGGAACCAATTACCTCTCCTCCAGAGTAAAAAAGGACAAACAAGCTAGACCCCTCCTTTTCCTTGGAATGAGGATTAATAACAAATTCATCTCAAAAAGGATCTTTAAGAGGGAAAAAAAGGGATCATATTGGAAATGCACCGGAGATAAAGAGGATGCGAAAGACACAGCCAAGATCCCAATGTTAAAAAAACAAATTCTAATGATCACGTCCTTTAAGGATCTTAACCCCTGACCTGTCCATTAAATAGTGACCAAGTGCAATACATTATTTAAATTAGGTGTTCTAACTTACGACAGGTTCATTCCGTTTGTCAGTTAACTTAAACCGCCAATGCACTATGTCCTTTGCCTCCTCCTTTAGCTCGCAGTATTTTATTATTATTATTATTAGCACCGCGTCTTACTACCCGTTCGGATTTAACGCACTTACGCTAATGTGTAATGGTTGGGTGATTGTGAGATGAAATGGAGGACCTACAGTTTAACGTGGAATCCGAACCACGGTGGAGGCCTGGCATTCCCCACATTCACAAGTTGTGATTAATACACGTCTTGTCAGAGGTGAAGGAAGGGTTTGGTAATCAGATAAATCTGTGCCGGGACCGAGGATTGAACCCCGGCCGCCGGCACAGAAGTCTGACACCTTACCCCTAGACCGCCAGGTCACCATCCCCAGTATTTTCTTCTTTGCCCGAAGTCATCTAATATTTGAATCCTCCTCCTTCCAATTCTCCTCTTTCCCTTAACCTTTTCTTTTATGACGTCATGCAGAAGACAAGTTTCTCATAAGGATGTGTCTGATACAGATTGCTTAGTACCAAGTATCTGACCTTCTCAAATACAATACGAGTTTTAATTATAAGACCACTTGTCTTTCTTGAAACTGATTGATAAGGGACTGTAATAATTAATTAATTGATATCTAGGGTTGTCTTGTTTCATCCAGGCTAAGTTATTTTTTCCCATGCTGGTATGTATTAAAATCTATAATCTATAGCAATTAAAAAAACATAGTTTATAGTGTTCATACCTCTAACCATATATTATCAGTGTCAGTCACTTTTATCAGAAAGTATCAATGCCAATCGAATGATTACAATAATCTAATTCAAATTATCTCAATGTTGACTATAAAATATTTATAAATTTTATAAATCTAATTTTTGTCGCAATTAATGTAAAAAAAAAAGGATGTAGTCTATGTGGGTGGGTGAAATGAAAATATTTATTTAAAACATGATACAGTATTTACTTTTTTTTAGCAACGTATCTTACTACCTGTTCGGATTATACACTTAAGTACTAATCACGCTAATGGTGTTACGGATGAGGAAGCTTATATTTATAAGAAGTGCACCCGCATTTGCGTAAAGGGATAATGGAAACCCATTTTGGAACAATCACCCTCAGTACACCAGATTCTAGCCTAGATCTTCCAGTCATAGGCAGTCTAGTCTAATGTGTGAGAAGCGCCTTAGACCATGCAGCCACCGAAGCGGGTAGATTCTTCTTAAATCACTTAATAAATTTTAAACTTTTATTCTAATAAGTTGATTGGTGACAGCTTTATCGATATGAGAAATCCACGGCAATGCCCAGTAGGGAAAAAGCCACTAAATATATTTCACACTAAAAATAATCATTTTCGAATGTGATTAGTGGGTGTTATAAACCATGTTAGGAACATTATATTCATTCAGAGGTTACTTTACCATCGTAAGGTCTAAATAGACCTGATAAGTTACACATAATATATTTCTTACTACTCTTCAATAGTCATCAAAGAAACCACTGTGTTTACACTGTAGGACCAACTGGCTTTATGACTTTGTGCGTGTCTTTCTTCTTGCTGTGCACATACAGTTATCTAAACTCACGATTATTTGTTTAAAAGAAGGTATAATGCAACCGAGATTGATAGCGGCTATATATATATATATATATACACCTCACTAGTGAAATCACCCGCCTCGGTGGTCGAATGGTCTAAGGCGTCAATCTAGAAACAGCCTGATGACGGGGAGATATGAGTTTCAAATCTTAATCGGGTATACAGAGGGTGATTTAATTAAATGGTTTTCCACCCTTTCTCAACATAATTTCAGGTACACTTCCTTTAAATCCTACCTTCCTAAATCCTAACATTTCAGTGTATAGTCTGAACGGATAGTGGAACGTGGTGAAAAAGTTCAGTCATCAAACAATTACTTCAAGTCCCATCTTAGTCGGTATTCAAGACAGATTATTACAGAGCTTTTAGGTCAGATTGTGAAGTGAAAATACAAACAAACTAAAAACACTAAAAACATCCTTATGGTGAAATACCTAAAGTGGTTTACACAAAGTCCGGAAAACATATAGTTTTAGTTTCAGGAGGGGTTTGGTGGGCAAATCCCCCAATTGCCGGAGGCTAAATTTTTTTTATAACTATTAAACACCTCTAGAAACTCTCTGAAGTGCCTTTTATGGTAACACAGCCCCTAATTTCTACTTTTATCTTAATTTAGATATTGTTTTAAACATTACTAAAGGCATATATATTTTGTTTATAAGATTTTGGGGGTTTTGAACCCCCAAAACCACCCCCTGAATAAGAACTACCCATATACGTGTATGGGTTCATCCTGATATCTAACTTTCAATAAATTATGTGATGAAGCTTATATTTTAATAGCTGGCGTACTGATCTAGGTAAAGCTAGTTTGTAATTAATGTACTGCAACAGTATGTTTATTCAGATGATGTAGGCTACCTACTTCAATTGTAATAAAACACCCTTCCCCGCCTTAAAAATTAAACGGTACGATACTATTCTACTGGCTTTATAATACTATCTATTATAGCTCGGAACAAAATGTTCAAAAATCAAACATCAATCAAATTTTTCTTCGAAAAATAGGTAGTCCTATTAATTAACAAATTGTTAAAGTCATTTTTGAAAATAAATTTGATTTAAAAAAAATTCTTTGGTATACTAATCTTAATTTCTTATGTATTAGAATTATAATCACGATTTCACCTTGATGTATGACCAAAACACCTAAATATAAAAGTTAAGGTAGGAGTGTTGGGAACGCGAGAAGAGACCAGTGTTTCACCCCCAGTTTTGATTGCAAAACTTTTTTTTTGTTCAAAACAAATAAAATATCTCTTCAGTACAAAAATAGAGTCTGTCAAGGGTGCCAGAGTATTTAATGAGCACCTTTCTCTTCATTAAAAAAGTTTCTCACCAAAATATGCTATCATGCTCATGACAGGTATTCAACATTTGTTGATATCACCATATGAAGAAAATTAAACTATATTTATACTAGATTAGACTAATATTTTTATTATTTTATCAAAAAAAATTTTGCTGTAAAAACTGCAAAAAAAATACTGTCCTTAACTCACGTTCCGTATATTATCCCCTTGAATGAAATATTTCAAACAATTTAAGCTTCATATTTAGCTACTAACAGTCAAAATTGAAAAAATAAAACACATTTTTAACAAACAAACAAAAATGGAGGATATATAAAGCATACATATCTTTAGTAATCCTCCTTAGAGACTTTTGACGATGACAATATATCAACTGTATATTAAAAATCAAAATATCATGTCTTATTTTAAATTTCCGTGTACCTAACATTTTGTTTACATTTACGAACATATTTCACAAAACCAATATTTTTTGGGAAATATATTTAACTTGATTTTTATAAAGGCATAAAATTAGATCCCAACATGACTTACAAACTAACTTAATCTAGGCTAGTAGTTAAAAACTACACAACAAGCCTTAGACCCTAGGTATTGACTAACTGGATTAAAGGACGAACCCAGGTTCATATGGAGTATACTTTAGTTAGAACCATCAGGAACAGAACCAAGGACTATTAGAAATGTGTTCAAATACCATAACCACTTAGCCACTCGGCCGGCTAAGGCACTAGAAACAACTTTCTTCTTCTTGATGGTTGGTTCGATGTGATTCCTATCCATCCGGAGCTGGGAATGCACCAAGCCATTTAGCTGGTTAGTGCTGCCTACACCATCTGGTAGAAATCCCATATGCTAGGGGAGTTCAGGGAGTGTGGTAGTTCCCCGTTGAATTTCTATGAGCGAGCGCTAAAGAGCCTACAAGTTTTGCTGGAAAAGTATTTTCACATACTATCCAGGTTTATTTTACATGCAATAAACGACATGGAACCAATGGATTTAATTCTCCTCCAAAGAACAGTTGTGCTACGTATTTTTATCGCTCAGTAAAAATCTGTCAACCTCAGTTTAGTTCGAGCCTACGAACTTCGAGATCTGAGGCGAGAACTTTTAGGTCTACAAACTCTACCTAGATATAAGTGAAAATGACAACGGCTATTACAACTTCCACCAATATTTCTTAAGTGAACCTTGGGCACGCTTATCTACAAAAGCAGTTTTTTACAAATTACATCGTTACATAATCACAATACTTTTCCGAATGCATTCGAAGAAAAAGGGATTAGTTGTGTGTTCTCAAGGCCACTCATAATATATTCCTTTTATGTCCTCAGATAATTTTCCTTTCACCACGGATTGGGTAAGTCACTTTACTAATTAAGTAACAATGTCCAGATAGTCGATAGTGTTACGTCAAATTCTTCATATGAAGAATGACTTCATAGATTTACCATTTGAATAGATCAATAAAACATACAAGACTCTTAAAAACGCGCGGACACATCTGTTTAATAATTCCTAGAACACAAATAAGTATAAATCAATATATATAAACCGTCCCCTTGAGGTAACTGTTATTGGACCTGGCTACGAGCACAGGGGTCCTAGGTTCGATTATCGGCTGGCACCATGGATATTTTTCCTGTAAGGGGATTTACCCCTAAGGTCACCAGTAGGATTTAGTTAATAGGCTTAAGTTAGGTTTAAGATCACTACTGGCCCCACACCTTCGTAATCACTATCATCACATCATCTCATTGCGGGCGTGACGTGTAGACGACCTCCTATGTTGTACCCTGGGCAACATTTTGTGCCACAAGAGCGGCTAATAGTCTACATACAGGCGACCAAAATTGGATGCCATGTGTATCGAGATCAGTTATGCAACACGATATACAAATATATATATATCACTAGCTCCCTTCATTTATGTAGAGGAAGAGAAACTCTTATTAGATTAAGGTATATTATGAGTGCCTGTTATTATATAGGCCTAGGCCCCATTTGCAGAATTATTACAATTTACTAGCTTTAAAAAGAGCCATTGGATTAGCTATTAGAGTCTGAATTAATTTCAGCAAACATTTAGATCACTTTATTAATTTCTTATCCATAAATTTATTAATAACTTTGAAGTATATATACATATACACACACATACTTTTTTAAAGTCAATTCTGGATTATGATGGTCGATCTACTTAATAGATTGTTGAACACTTTCATTTATAAATATTGAATAGACTTATGAATAAATATGATGTTGCCCTATTATACTAAGGATCCTGGGTTAAATCCTCGTGATGACTTAAAAATTTATCAAATTGTGAAATAAAGCCCTTTAACAGTGATATATTTATTAATGGTCGTAGCTGTCGTGGTGTGGGAGTTGTGTCAGTTCTAATATTAATTTATATCACAGCCTACTTCGATGGCCGCATGGTATAAGGCATTATTCTCGCAATAAACTATACTGCCGATGACAGTAAGATAAGGGTTTGAATTCCTATCGGTTGTAGTGAGGATGTTTTTTCTTAAATGATTTTTTACTCTACCGTCACGCAAATGCGTGTGCATTTCTTTTAAGTTTAAACTTAATTGCTTACTTGATTAGCGTGGTTAGTAGCCTACATAGGCGTATGATCTAAACAGGTAGTAAAACCTGGTTCTAAAAATAAATTTTACAAGTTGCTTGCTGTTATGATAATTTTGTTAAATAAATGGACACTAAGTACCCCAATAAATAAATAAAAACACATTAAACAAAATATTAGAACTCTCTATCACCGATCGATTTCAATAGCTTTCACCGGAATAATTTTTTCCTCTGTGGGGTGTATTGCACGCTATCTAAGCTAATTTTAAAATATTTATTTCAAATTCTGCTTATCTACACTTCTTCTATTAGGTTTGTTTTTCATTGCAGAGTGACGTTAAGTTTGTTAATTACGTGACGATAAAATCGCTAATTAATTATCTTTACTTTCTCTTGACCCCTCGGAGGTAGAAGTAGCCTATTGAGATGGTAAAAATAAATTGATCTCTTGATCTTGATAAGAATGTCAAAATTTTTCACGAAGTCCTGGAATAAAAAATGTGTTTTTTTCGAAATGTCCGTCTGTTTGTCTTTATCTACACCTAGAGCCTATTTTACCGATTGAGCTAGAACTTGGTATATGTACCTTCATTAGATTTCTCTGATGGGTTTTTTATATTAGCTATCCAACCCTTAAATTAAGGGGCGTTTATTTAAGGGTAAAAATGGAAAAATATACATTTTCCTGAAATTCGCTTTAACGATTTTGATTATGATTAAAATTCGTGTATCTAGGCATTGTTTGATATTACACACATACTGGCGATTCTCATTTTCCCTTTAAAATGATTGAGGGTACCCTACTATAGTGGAAATTTCCAATTTACAAAATAGCTTATCCTCGTAAAGGTGTGATATTATCAAAACTAAAAATATTTTAATTCAAGTCTATCTTTATAAAACAAATAGTTTTCGAGATATTTTATTGGCAAATACATATTTTGAAGTTGAATTTTGGGAAATCTGGAGTTGATTGTAATGCACTTTGCTGAACAAAGATTTACATTTTTTGTAAAAGTCCATATTATTTCATTTTTACCTATGATATTTGGTGAAATGTGATATTTTTTTTTCTAATAATTTATCTGAAATAATATTTATTAATTCGTTTCGCTAATAATAAGAGTTTAAATCAAATGTTTATATTTTTAGCTAAGGAAAAGAGAAAGTATATGTGGTACACCGTACCATTTTATTTTTATTAATGTCCTTCGGTTTTGGTTTCAAGGTATCGAGATTTTACTAAAACAGTGCGCGCGGTTGCGTGAAATGGTATCGCGTGACAAATAAAATAAGATAATGAGAAAGATTATGAGAATGGGATAATGATGGTTGGGTAAGAGGGAGAAATAAACAATTATATTTAGAGAGGTATATATTTAAAAGAAAAGAGAACTCTTCAAGAGAACGAGTGAAGAGAATAACTATATGTAACCGAGAAAAATGACATTATTGTGTTGTTAAAAAAAAGGATTACACAGAATGAAATAGAATAAGGAAAAAGATAAAGTAGTCAGTTAAATTTTTTTTAATATATGAAAGAAGAGGGGAAGATCATGGCAAAAATATTCAACAAGCGACTGGGACGGAAAATAGAAAGCGTGATAGAAGGAAGACCAAATTAAATTGGATTCAGAAAATAGAAAGAATTCAGATGTACCATCGGAATGCTGAGAATAATTTTAGATAAAATGCTGGAAGTTTAGGTGAAGGTCTGCATTGGTTTCATCGACTTGCAAAAGACTTTCGATTGAGTGAAGTGTAAGAAAGGGATGGAAATACTCAAGAAGATCGGCATCAACTGGAGGAACAGAAGGCTGATTGCAAACCGGTACCTGGGACAGCGAGTGAGAGTGAAGATTAATTATGGAGAGACCAACAGCGTGGAGATAAGAAGAAGAGTGTGGTAGTTATACTTTTCGTCACCAAAGCTTTTTAACTTGTATGGGGGAGGGCTGGCTAGTCAGTGAGGCCCTGGAGAGACGTGACAATTTCAGGATAGGACGACTTGTCCATCAACACAAAAGAATAGGTAGCTCATCTAGCATTGATGACCAAAAATAAAAGAAGAGTTGAAGGAAATGTTGGACTGGTTGATGGATATAGGAAGCTGATTAGTCATAGAGATCAAAATTGAGAAGTCAAAAGTGATAGGGGTTTAAAAAAGAAATAAACAGCAGCTGAAAATAAAAAGTGAAAATAAGGAGTTGTATAACATAGAGCAGTTCAAGTACCTTAGAAGTCTTCTGACGAAAGATGTCTACTGCACCAAAGAAATTAGGTCGAGGGTGGCCATGGCTAAGTTTGCTTTCAACCAGAAGAGGTTACTACTGACCATCAAGTTGTTTTTGGAACTGAGGAGTGCTATAACAGAAAATAAGATGTTTTTTGGATGGAGAAGGGGGGATTTCTGCCCAACTACTTTATTCAGTTTCCGCTTGCTAGACTACTTCCCAGTTCCCACTCCATTTCTCAAGTTTTAAAATTGAGACTGAGGGACGGGTGGCAAAAGCATTGAAGGAAACATTAATAGTAACAACATGTACAAGCCAATTATCATAGAGCAGGCCTTATCTGACAGCTTGACATGTTTTTAGATCTACTTACATGTATTCATACATCAAGTTATGTGATACGCACCTGTCACTTTCGGATATTTATTTTAAATACTTATAAAATAACAGAAATGATATGATGAAATGTTATTCACAGCGAAGAAAAAAAGTTTGAATGACCTAAAGATTTCTTCCTGCCTAACTCATACTATGAGCCTACACACGATATGTTAGGAGGGTTATAAGTAAGTCTCATACTCTCCAAACTAATTACTCATACGCTCACACACATTGTAGCTCTCTACCCCTCCCTTTCCCACCACTTCCCCACCTTTAGACTACCTGTCATACCATGGGCTAAGTGGTTTAATATACACTTTTTTTTGTCTCTAGCTATAACACCTGTTTTTAAGTGCTATTCTTTTTCTCTCTCTCTCTCTCCAGACATACATGTGTGTGTTCATATATACAATTTTGGCGGTTAATTCTGTGGGTGTTATATATCTGTTATTTTTATGACGGGTGAAAGACCTTGTGAACAGATGTCATGGGAATGGATTATTCCTTTTTTTTTTCCTCAAAACTAAATAAAATGCTTGAAGCTTTAAAAGTAATTAGTGTAGATAATGGTGCGAAAATGAGGGTTATGTGGATGGGTACAACAACTTTTTGAAGAAGCCTCCTCCCAAATCCTCCCTTTTTATTGTTTGATCATTAACGGTTTCTTACTTTTAAATAAGCAGTTTTAACCAGATGTTTATGTTTTTAAAAACAGTTTAATCAAGAATTGGATCTTAGGTTTAAACTTGAATTGTTTTTGTGCGAGTATAAACATGAATCTTTATTAAGAATGGGTCGATTTGGTTGTTTGCGTATAACCCGAACGGGTAGTAAGACGCGGTGATAATAATAATAATAATAATAATAATAATGATTTGTTTGTTAGGTAATTTGGCTCTGCCGTTTCATCAATTATTATGAACTAGTCACAATGTGAGTTTTGAAGAAAATTTAATTGATAAATATTTAATATTTATTTAATATAAATGGTATTTTTTGAATAAATAATACTATTACATACAAAATACAATGCATACACTGACAGTAATAAAGTAGTTTACAATATTTGATTAAAATTTTAAAGTTGGCTAAATGATTTTTTTTAATGCATGGTTATTTAATTCGTTAGTATTGTCCTATGTACGTGTACATGGGGAAAAAAATCGGCACAGCACAATTTTAGAAGCATTCTTATACCAATTAGTATATAAACTTGGATACAAACTTTCGAAATAGATTTTAGTAAACAAACTCAAAGTGGGCTTTCCACAGAAAAACAACCATATCATTATTTAAGTCACAATAAACACTATTTGTATTTCAAACAAAATCGTTCTAGTTTCAAAAAATAAAAACTTTCAAAATATCAGTAATTTTTAAACTACATATAAATGATTTATATTTGTAAAATCGTTCTAGTTTCAAAAAATAAAAACTTTCAAAATATCAGTAATTTTTAAACTACATATAAATGATTTATATTTGTAAAATTAAATATATATATTTATTATATAAAATAGTTACCAGATACCCCAACCTGAACTAAATCGTTAATGTTATTTCCAAAAAATTTAAAATTTTCTAAAATTGTTCACAAGTAAACGCCACTTAAATTTATTTATTTTAGAAAAATCCACATTTATTATGAAAAATAATTACTAGATACCATTTTTGAACAAAATCTTTAGAGCTATTTTTGAGAATTTTCAAATATAAGATATATATATTTTTTTAAGAAAAAATATATTAAATTATATTAAACTAGCAGCCCATCCCGGCTTCGCACGGGCATAATAATATAATAAAAGAAAATACACAATGTTTTACAGTGAGTTTCTAAAAAAATAACATTTATTGAAAACAAAAAACTAAGTTATTAATTTTTTTTTGTGAATATATTTTCTTAAACTTTTTTTTGTATTTACATTGTTTTTTATATTTTATTTTTATTTTTTTTATATATTATTTTTCACTTTTTTTTTGTCATTTTTCAATATTTTTTTTATTTATACTTATACTAATTGTTAAAAGGTCATAACCGCAAAACAAAAGCCATTTAATTTATTGAGTAAGAGCCTCCCTGTAAACAATATTTGATGTGGTTTTATTTTGTGGCAGCAAAATAAATTGATTTTCAGGGGCTCCAACCCGCGATAGGCCAACGTATAATTGACCATGAGTAAAACATTTATTTCGCAGATCGATCCCAACTAATTCGAAGGTTTGACCTTGGGACTTGTTAATTGTTAATGCGAAAGATGTTTTTACCGGAAATTGAAGCCGTTTAAATGGGATTGGCAAATCACTTGGGATCATCGGTATCCTCGGTATATGAGCTAGTTGACCAGCTGCTGGACCGGTCATAATAGTCGCTACAATTAAATTTTCCTTTAACTCCTTAATAAGCAACCTCGTCCCATTGCACATGCTTGGAGGGCTTAAATTTCTCAAAAGCATGATTGGAATTCCAATTTTTAACGTCAGTTCGTGTGGTGGTAATCCAGAAGGGTTCAAGGAATTCAAAAATTCCTGTGGATAATGAACTGTATCTTCAATATTAGTTACAGTGTCTATCGACTTGTATTTTTTTATCTGACCGCTGACTTTTTGAACGATAAGATTGTTTATTTCGTTGACAGTATCATTCTTTACTGATACTATTGCCCTAGAGCACAACCAATGAAAGTCCTTTTCGTGCAAATTCTCGATATCAGGGTATACTGCATCTATTAAATTTTCCAAATCATGGAGTATTTGGCCTAGATACTCATCCAGAATAATGTCACTATATCCGCTTAAATTTGGAGCAGGGAAAATTCCTTCACCAAGTTTTAGCAGTTGTTGTGGGAAATCACTGTCACTTCCATGAAGATGAGCTCTCATATTCGTCCTTAATTTTAATGTTTCAATCGAAGTCCATAAGGGAGACGATTTCAAGCATGCTTTGATGATATCTGCTCGCGTACCTCTGTTAATAACGGGGAGAGTCTGTCGGAAATCTCCAGCAAATACAAAAGTAATCCCGCCCATGACTGCAGAGGAGTTCCTGAGGTCTTTTAAGGTTCTGTTCACGGCCTCTATATGTGCTCTATGGCTCATCGTGCATTCGTCCCACATAACTAATGAGGTGTCTTGTAGTAATTTACCTAGAGGCCCGTTTTTGCGGATAGAACATGTAGATTGTTGCTCAAGATTTACAGATAGCGAAAGTTTAAAAGTAGAATGAGCAGTTTTGCCACCTCTCAAGAGAGTTGCAGCAATTCCGGAGGAAGCAACTGCTATTGCTATCTTCCCTGATTCTCTGACCTTAGCAAGTATCAAATTAGCAAGAAACGTCTTTCCTGTTCCCCCTGGCGCATCCAAGAAAAATATTTTTCGTTTGTCATTATTCACGCTGTCGACTATAGTCTCAAAAGCATGTTTTTGATCTGGGACTAATTTTGGTAGGTTTTCATTGACGAAAGCGGTCAAATCATTTGTATCGTAGTGATGTGCCATTGTATCTGCAACATTGTTTTCTGTACGAACTGAAGAAGGTAATCCAAAATCACTTAGACTTTTGTCATTTAATTGCAACAATCTATTTTCTATTTGTATCAAACCTTCGTTATAAATATTCTCATTGTATGGTAACGCGAAGTCTTGATTTTCCTGTCTGATTCTGTGTCTAACATCTTCACACAAATCATCTTTGAAACTGTCCCACAATTTGAATGGCTCCGATGGCTGACAAAATAAAAGTATGACCACAAACAACTCTCTTAGTTGTATTGGACATTGCAAAAGCGATGCTTCTCTTAGAGTATTTTCCCAATGGTCATCGTTTTCTAGCAAACCTGTATTTTAATTAAAAAAAATTAATAAAAGGACGCTTATTGTGACGTAACTATAAAAGATAGAGACATGCTGTCGCGACATTTTTTATAGATATAAATTGTAATACATCATTTTGTTCTATCATTAATAGTTTTCGCAGCGCACGCGATTGAAGGAAGTTTTTTGTTTATTTTTTTACACCTTGGGTTAGATTATTCAAGTTTTAGTAAGCATCCCTAATTTTTTTTGAAAATGAAACATAGCCTATGTCACTCGGGAATAGTGTAGCTTGCCAACGGTGAAATAATTTTTTAAATCGGTCCAGTAGTTTCGGAGCCTATTCATTTCAAACAAACAAACAAAAAATCAAATCTTTCCTCTTTATAATATTAGTATGATGTAAAGAAATTCCAAGATATATATTTTGTACCAAAAGGTAAGTCAATTTTTATAAGATTTCAAAAGTCTAAAAAATTAGTAATATGAGTAAGAGCTAAGAGAAACTTCGTGGTTATAAATAGGTTTACATTTTTTCTTTCTTTCTCTTCACACCTAAACTATATAAATGTTTCCCTTGGGTCTCGCGCAAGAAAGAGTCTTTCTCTGGTGTGAAATCTCTCTTTTCTAACGCTTTCTCCACCACCCTCAACCCAAATTCATAAGGTCATTGAACTGGACCTATTTGGTGTTTCATTTTAGCCGTCAGTCAATTCTTTGGAAGAGGGCTACATGACCACCTTTGCGGTGGTGCCAAATTTACCTCCTTAAGGTGGGATGGAAGAGGATGCGAAAAAGAGCAAATATTTTTTGCAGTGTTTATGGTAAAAAAAAAATCTTTTTTGCTAAAACAAATAAAATATTGCTACAATACAAACATATAGTTTAATTTTCTTCACATGATGATATCAACATTTCTTGAATATTTGTGAAGGGCGTCTTGGAATTTTTTTTCCTTTTCATTTAAAAGGTTTCTCATTTAATGCCGCTGGCTCATGAAACTATTCAAGAACTTTTAATATTATCATGTAAAGAAACATAAACTCTGTGTTCCTACTTGAGCAATATATTTTTATTTTAACAAAATAATTTTTTTTGCCATAAAAATATCAAAAGAAATGGCCTTTTCTCGTGTCCCTACCATCTCAACTAAAGTACAAACACTGGTGGAGTTTTCTTACCTTTTTAACTACTGGTTTGATTTCTGTAACTTGTTTATCTAATGGGACAAGTTAAAAAAAGGGCTGAATTTTAAGAAACTGATCTGGCATATCCATGACAAAAAAAAATGGAAAATATATTAATACAATACATTTGTGACTTGGGATCAAACAGTGGACTTACAGGAAGGCTAGTATCTAAAAGTCTCGAAAAAGCCCTTAATTTAAAAAACCACATGGTTTTAAATGATCCCAACGATTGATTTGACCTTATTTTGTTAATCAAGAAAATCTCTTTTTTTCTCATATTAATAGTGGAAATTTTCTGCTTCAAGATTATAATATGTTTTTTATAATGTTCTCGAACCCACAAGAAAGTTCATTTTACAATTCTGTCTGACCCTGTGTCTGTTTGATGGATTTTGTTCAAATTTTATATTTAAATGCTTTATGGCTATACCTCAGCACACATTTTATTCCAGCCTAGCCTATTATTATTATTATTATTATTATTATTATTATTATTAGCACCACGTTTTGCTACCCATTCGGGCTATATGCACTTAGGATAATGTGTAATTGGTAGGGTGATTGTGAGATGAAATGGAGGACCTACAGTTTAACGTGGGATCCGAACCACGGTGGAGGCCTGGAATTCCACACATTCCCAAGTGGTGATTAATACACATTTTGTCAGATGTGAAGGAAGGGTTTGGTAATCAGATAAATCTGTGCCAGGGCCAAAGATTGAACCCCGGACCCCGAGCACAGAAGTCCGACACATTATCCCTAGACCACCAGTTCACCCAACCTAGTCTTTTAAGTCTTATCCTTTTAAGTTAGTAGAGCAGTTTAGTGATAATTTCAAAATTTTCAAAAGTTTATTTAGCAGTTTAGTAAATAATGTGTCTGAGGACAATTCTATGTAAAACATAATAATGTATGTTGATTTTATAAAGTAAATTAATTCAAAAGGTAATTTAATTTAGGGAAATTTCAGAAAATTTGAAAATTGCTTAAAAAAATTTATTTCATAATTGATATCCGAAAATTACTTTTCAGGATGAATAGAAATATTTTTTTATGTTTCCAAATATAAATGATTTGAGGGTGGTTTACAAATAGTTGATTTATAAAAACTTGAATTAAAATTATTTTTGTAACAAAATTGTATTATAATATGTATTTAAAGAGAGAGAGATACATAGTGTGTGTATATAGGCTGATTAATATGATTATGTGTGTTTTTATAGGTAGGCCTACGACTTACTTTAATGGTAATTTATTAAAAACTAATTTATGAAAAATACATGATATAATAAGAGTTTGTACGATCGTGTAGTATCATCTATTTAATATTATTTATCCACTTCGGTGGCCACATGGTTTGAGCAATGTCACTCTCGCAATAGACTAGACTGCCGATGACGGGAGGATTGGGGATCGATACTGTTCAGATATATTGAGAGTTTTTTTAAATCAAAATAGTTCCCCTCCCCTCAATGATTCCACGCAGATATGGGTACAATTCCTCTAAATTCAAACTTCCATATCACATTAGAGTAATTAGTACACGGGAATATAATCCAAACAGGTGGTAAGACGTGGTTCTAAATATATTAATATTTATTTTATATATCTTAGAAAAATATTACACACACATGTTGGTAGACCTGTAGCTTTTATCGAATGTTTCAAAAAATAAATCGGTAACATCAACAACGTTACTGTTTTTTTACATGTTTTAAGTCCTAATCTCTTCGATGATACGTTAAAAACACGCAACGCATGAACGATGAGTGAATAAGAAGAGGAAATGATGGCGGTATAATAGGAGGGGGTGGGGGTAACTTGAAATGAATAAAACACGAAGGAGGAGATACGTGGTTATGTAATTATTGATCGCATCATGTCAAATTTGGTTTTAATATATGTGCTGAAGTGAATGCTTTTTTGAGAACATCTCCCAGAGAAGTAGAGAAGCCCACACACAAACAGACAAGTTTATAATATATTTAAAAGTGTATACAGGAGTAAGTAAACCTCTGGAGAGAAAAAAAATAAAGAAAGAATATAAACCGAATGTTGATGAAGCTTCGCTAGACATGATTTCCTTCCTAGCTTTATATTCCGTTCGTGACATGATATTTTACAATTTGTTTTAAATAAATAAATAAATCCCTCGTACTTTTTATATTATTTGCGATCTGTTTGCAACATTTATTCTTCCAGACTTCATTATTTTGTTTAAGTAATTTTTTTGTTTAAATTTAAGGTTCTTACAATATCAAAAAAATTGTTTGTATTTTTAATAAATATTTTGATACTATTATTAAATTTATAAACATATTTCGAATTATCTCCATGTATAACAGACTTAAGACAAATCAAGAGAGCTCCAGTTTGATATTTGGTGGTGGTGTAAAGGACGCGAGAAAAGGGAAGTGTTTTTGCAATTTTTATAGCAAAACATTTTATTTTTTTGCCAAAATAAATAAAATATTTCTCCAGTATAAAATTAAAGTTTAATTTTCTTCACATAGTGACCTCAAGAGTTGTTGAATATCTGCCATGAGCATAGCGTCATTAGGGGAGAAATTATTAAATGAAGAGAAAAAGTTTAATTAATACCAGCACACACTTGACAGATATTCAAAAACTGTTGAAAATTGCTCTTAAGTTTCTACTGGAGAATTATTTGATTTTTACTTATCAAAAAGATTTTGAAATCAAAATTACAAAAACACTTACCTTTTCTAGTGTCACATTCACTCCCGCCTTTTGACTATTAATTTTGTAAACGGATTGTTCTATTATTATTATTATTATTATTATTATTATTATTAGCACCGCGTCTTACTACCCGTTCGGGTTATACGCACTTACGCTAATGTGTAATGGTAGGGTGATTGTGAGATGAAATGGAGGACTTACAGTTTAACGTGGAATCCGAACCACGGTGGAGGCCTGGCATTCCCCACATTCACAAGATGTATTTTCAGAGGTGAAGGAAGGGTTTGGTAATCAGATAAATCTGTACCGGGACTGAGGATTGAATCCCGGACCCCAGCACAGAAGTCCGACACTTTACCCCTAGGTCACCGATAATTCCCGTGTCCATGAGTGATTTTTAAATTTATTCGAATATGACTCATACATCTGATGTGCGTAAATATCATTCATCCCCAAGCTTCCCCTTTCATATAGGCCTACACTTAATTGTATAGGATTTCTTTTTAAACATTGATATTGTTTATAGCCCGCTTCAGTGGCCAAACAGTCTAAGTCATCACACTAGTGTTAATCTGTCCTACTGACAATGGAGATAATGGGATTCAAATCTCGGTCGGATCTACTCAAGGTAGCTTTCCCTAAAATGGCTTCCCACTCTCCTTCCAAGCAAATGCGGGTAGCATACCTCTAAAACGCTTACTTCCTCACCCCTATACGATTAGAGTAATACAAATAAGATATATGCGTATAAACCGAAGAGGTAGTAAGACGTGGTGATATAAAAATATATATTGTTTATAGTATTCTGACTGTCAAGTGTTATTGCACTTTCTGATTACTCATCGTAAACAAACCTATTAATTATTTAATAAACAACTCCAGTACAATTGAAATCATTAGAGTCGGTGCTTTAAACATAATCACGGTTGACATAGATTAAAATAATGAAAGCATGTGTGGGGGGCAGTGAGAATTAGACACCATCATCACAGCGATAATTATTTTTAAAACATAGCGTGGCCATGTGCAGAAAACTGCATCGCATTCTTTAAAGCGCTTATTTTACTTAGCCTTTCTTCCACATGTTGCACGCTTTACAGCATACTCCCGCGAAAAATCTAGATATTTGAGTGCGGAGAAATTTATCAAAACAATATTTAAATGTGTCCACATCATTGGGCATAGGGATAACGTCATCAGTCTCTCTACGGTTTAATTAACCGATTACTAGGAGGTCGGAATTCAAATCCTAATAGGTTTCTTATCAAGAGGTTGTTTTTTTCTAAATAGTTTCCCAGGCTTCCTCCACGTAGGCTAAATGTGGATACATTCCCTCTAAATTCAATATTCCTCATCCTTTACACATTAGTGTAGTTATTAATACATAGGTGTATAGCTTGAAAGGGTATTAAAAGACTGTGCTAAGGAAAAGAAAATTAGATTACCTAAATTAAGTTTATTTAATGAAAAGTGATTATCGAAATGTTATACAACTGAAATGTTTTGGTTGGTTTTTAAAATACTTTGTATTTGGGCTACAGTACTTAAAACTATTTTTATTTTGTGCTTTTTAAAATAAAATAAAAATAGCTAAGCTACGTCAAAATGATTATAAAAGGGCCATTGGCACTGAGGCGGGCATTAAAAGTGATGATTTTAAATAGTTTTTTGTGTGTGTGTTCAACTCTAGGCTTAAAGTTTATATGGCAAAAAGCCTGCACTTCAAACGCACCGCTTAGCTTTCTGTGTGAACCAACATATTTAAATACATGGTCCGCTATTTTAATAAAGAGTTAACAGAGCAGATCTTAGCTTAGCGTTCTGTGTGAATCGGCATTTATACTCTTATGTACTAATTACGCTAATGGTTAGTAAGATTATGTTCAAGAGAAGTGTAGCTGTAATTGCGGGGAGGGAGAGTGGAAACCATTTTGGAAAACCACCCTCGGTTTTAACCAACCGAGATTCAAACCTTGAACCAACATTAACAATTGTATAATATAAGCCCTAAATTGTGATTTAATGATTTCAAATCATTACAATTCACGAGTTATTCGGGGTCAAACTTGATATTTTATGCTTTTTGCGTACCATTGTTAAGGTAGACTAATTAATGAACGAAGCTGACTAGACAAGAATATGAGGAGTAATCAATGAAATATATTTATAGCATGTTAAAATGCTTTTTTCAATAGAGGAGATACGGGTATTATTGAATAATCGGGAAATATGGAATACCATTGTTTTTCACATATTAAGTGTCACAATCTATCGTTTACTATTTCAACTATTACAGAAAACAATTTCGAGCAGCTAGTGACACCCTCACTTCGACAAATCAACTGATTGTTTTGTGAGAGACGATTGATTGTTTTGTCTCTCACAAAAACTTTTGCAGGCTAGTGTTGATCATGTTATATTTCTTTACTCTACTATTCTTATTAATTCTAATCAAGCCTATTGGGTTAAGGCTCACTCATGCTTACCTTTGAGTTAAAATATTATTTTACTATAATTTCATTATAACCTAACAAAAAATTTTGGTATCCAAAATGACGAGTCGGGCAATAAGGAATACTACTATTCCAATATACCCGCACATTTTTCAAGTATTTGGCAAGGGATTTTTTCAACGTAAGATTAAACATTTTCCCTTATTTAAAACGTATAAACCGAACGGGTTGTAAGACGTGGTGCTAAATAATAATAATAATAATAATAATAATAATAATAAGTGTACTAGGCTCAGCTACTGGCTTTGTCGACAATAGTTAATAATAATTTGTGATATTTCAGCCTGGGTAATGAATGTTATTTTGGTTCTCGAGTTAAGTTAGTTGGTAAGTCGTGTCAGTTAGTTCATCAAGCGCAAACATTTAATACCCTTGATTATGAGAAAAATAATTTACCTTAACTTGATGGCCGTCTGAACCGTGGTCGGTACATAAGCCTCTCTCTTTAGCCTCTTCCACACTTCTCTGACAACAGCAATAGTCACATCTACATCCAGTGCTCTTGGTCGCTACTTCCTCCATCATATAGTCCGATCTTCGGTCTGCCCAGTGGCTTTCTTCCTAGTTTTCCTGGGAAAACACGTTCTATAATTACCTTCTACCTTCTAAATATATGCCCAAACTATTCAAGTATTTTGTTCTTATTTTTTCATTTATGTGAGGTATTCAACTTGCACTTTCTGAAACGACTGTTTATATCAGCACAAGAGAATTTCTATGAACGAGAAAGAAAGGGCCTATCAATTATGCCGGGAAAAGAATTTTCATATACTTTCCAGGGTTCTTTTATGCGCCACAAATGACATGGGGGCCGATGGCTTTACTTTCCTTCCGAAGGAAGTTGTGCTACGGATTTGTATAGCTAAAAAAACAAACTCGTCAACTACGGCTGGGTTTGAACCCACGACCATCGGGTCCTGAGACGAGCGAGTACTTTACCCCAAGACCACCGAGGTAAATTACTTCTTATTGTAAGTGAGCTGGTGGTCTAGGGGTAAGGTGTCAGGCTTCTATGCTGAGGTCCGGGGTTCAATCCTCGGTTCCGGCACAGATTTATCTGATCACCAAACCCTTACTTCACCTCTGACAAGACGTGTATTAATCACAACCTGTGAATGTGTGGAATGTCAGGCCTCCACCATGGTTCGGATTCCAAGTTAAACTGTAGGTCCTCCATTTCATCTCACAATCACCCTACCATTACACATTAACGTAAGTGAGTATAACCCGAACGGGTAGAAGACGAGGAACTAATAATAATAATACTTCTTATTATCTGTAATGTCTTCTTCTGTATAAACATTATGTATATCTACATTTTTCCTAATTCTGAATTCCCCATTTTCTAACAACAGTACAAACATTTTAATCAGTACTTTATTTTCAAATTAAGACTGTAACTAATAAAAAAAATATCATATAAATCATCTAAAATTAAACTTGGTCAGATGTACATATGGCAACGCTGGTTCTTCTACCATGAACAGGGATGGGTGACAGGGGCAGAGGGGGTTGAGGAGGATAGTGCACTCCATATGATGATCTCTTGTCAATTCCACAGACACCCCCTATGGAGAAGAGACCTTTCTTCTGCGCAGGCCAGTCTTTAAGTCATGAATGATTCACACCTGTAATTCGACAAACAAAAGTATCATCAACTTTTTGACACCATTTCAAATAAAAAAAATAAACGTGAATTTTTCATAGCGGGTGGGCATGAAAAAAAATTGAAGCTTAAGGGAGGGGTGGTAAGGTATGTCCCCAATATACTCCCTTTCATAAAAAGGGGGAATGAGGGGAATGGAAAACAATGCTCGATGGGGTTATTTAACAGGGAGTCATATTTGGTAACTATATGAATAATTTCTAAACCAGGGCGGGTGAACCTTTTTTTAGAGTGCGTAGCCAATATGTCACTAATGTGCGGATGAATTATTTTGGTGCTTACAGGAATTTTTACTAGCAAACTTTAAAGACTCGAATATTCATCATAATCAATTATTATTATGTTTCTTAATTATTACATTATAAATTAGAATAAATTATTTTATTTCACAGAAACAGATCCAGTGCAGATATTATCAGTCAAATCAGAAAGTGCAAGCTAAATACCTAAAAAAAAATTAAGATAACACAAACAGTTAAAGAGTTTTAGGAAATCTGATGTTCACGAAAAATTGTTCGTGTATGATTAAGAAAGCCTTAGAAATTATATCCTAGTTTTAGTAAAAACTTTCTTCAACTTAAGAGAAAAAATAATTACTTGGTGGCAATGATGATCGTAACAATAGTTACCTTGAAAAATATTTAAAGTTTATTTGAAATTGTAAGGTTAGTGGGGGATACCACTCGCTACAATTTATCTAATTCTTTGGCAAAAATATAGCTTCACACAGTGGCTTAGGCCTACTCTAGCGTATGAATTTCAAGATTAGTTCCAGAATCTGGCACAGCCATTATTACAAACACGTGCCTGATATATTTGTGTGAATTTATCTGATTTCATATAATTCTTCAGCCTGATATTTGGATAACCAAGCATTGCATAATCTTTAATTTTTAAATGTTTTACATTTCATACCTGTTCGTGTAGTAGATATCGTGCAGTTTTCATAACAGTCAAACAAACTTTTCATTTTATTAATATTGCTTTGCTTCCGATACGGTTTTAAATTAATTTAAAAATTTTAAATTCCTACTTCTATGTATACATGTTCGTAGATAGGGGCTACCAATTTTTTTGAATTTCAGACCTCAGCATTTCATAGAACTATTAATTTTATTAATATACATTTCAAATATATTGAATAGGGGGCGGGGGATTTATTGATTTGGGATTAAAATTATAACTGGAATATATATTCTACCAATATTAAATTGATTTAAAAATTACATTTAGGCTATAAAATAAGAACTGCCATCGCAAAATTGACGCATGATGTGTCAACGGGCCAGTAACTAACTCTATAAATATTGTCCTCTGATAAATAAATAGAAATCAACAGTTTCTATAATTTATACAGACATGTTTTAATAAACCGTTAGCACCCACACTAAACTCACAGATTACCATAATATGCGTGTCTATGGCAGTTTGCCTGTAGCCTCCCGGGACGTCCGGTCATATATAAAGCTAACATGGTGCACACACTAATGATCTTTAAGAAAACAACTGCTGTAGATTTTATTGTACTTTTCTTTTTATTAGTAACATGTGCTTTACTGCTGATGCACCAACCATAAGCGACTAAAACCCTGTTTTATTGTACCTAGTATTCATACTAATGGATCCGACACCTTATCTCAGTCGGTAGAGTGTCTGTCTACTGAGATAAGGGCCCCGGATTCGATCCCCAGAGTGGCCAAAAAAAATGTATCGTTGGTGAAATGGAGGTTTACCCTTTCAGAGTGATGAATTAACGGCCGGGAGACTAGATTTTGTGCCTGTCCTAGTCTTAAATTATATTATAAGAAGGCTTATGGAGATACGACAGGGCGAGCAAGCCGGCGGTGCCAGATCACAAGCTAGACACAGTTATGGATGTAAAAATAATTAAATCTAATGTGGTAAAAGTTAGGAAGAAAATAAATCCTCATTTACGTGGTGGAGTAGTTAGAAATAATCAAGGAAATACGAACACATCCAGCTGGGAGTAGTAACTCAACCTCCCCGTCATATGTAAATCCCATCAGACCAGGCTGATGACTTAGCCCTCGTGTTCACCGTTGTGGGTCATACTTTATCGTGTGGGTAAAATGTGTTTGAGAATAATTTTTTTAAGTAAATATATAAGCTAATGACTGCATTGAAAAAACACATTGATTAGGGAGGGGAGTAAAACTCCATTGCACCTGCTAAGGTTCGATCCGTAATTGTAACGTAATTAGTAAATATGCGTAAAACCCTGAGTGGTTAGTAAGAAGACATAGGTGACCTGGCGGTCTAGGGGTAAGATGTCGGACTTCTTTGCTGGGGGTCTGGGTTTTAATCCTTGGTCTCGGCACATATTTATCTGATTACCAAACACTTCCTTCACCTCTGACAAGACATCTTGTGAATGTGGGGAATGCCAGGCCTCCACCATGGTTCGGATGGTTCGGATTCCACGTTAAACTGTAGGTCCTCCATTTCATCTCACAATCACTCTACCATTACACATTAGCGTAAGTGCGTACAACTTGAACGGGTAGTAAGACGCGGTGCTAATAATAATAATAATAATAATAATAATATATAAAAAACTTTTCTCAACCATCATATATAATCCACTTCGGTGAACGCGTGGTCTAACGCGCTACTTTCGTATTAGACTAGACTGCCAAAGATGGAGAAATCGGGATTCAATCCTGTTTGGGTGCACTGAGGTCGGTTTTCCACTCTCCTTCAATGAAAATTCAGGTGCACTTTCTCTTAACTAATCCCTCCTAATCCTTATCTATTAGTGTAATTATTAGTACATAGGCGTGTAGCCATATACATTTGAGAGCTATATTATCAGAGGGATCAAAACAAGTGTGCCATTAAACGTAGTTTTTATTCAAGCGGTCAATCATTCAAGTAGTAGCCGCACTCAACAGTTCTCTTACTTCTAGTTTAAATGCAAATTAGCACTTTCTGCGTGAACACGGACCTTGTCTAAAATATAATTCACGACAGGCAGCCATGACAGCCATGATTTATAGCATACGTCGGCAATAACATATTTGGAAACTAAACACAATTGTATAAGTATGTATTGCTGTGTGACCAACCTTGAAATAAAACTTAATATAAAACTTTGTGTTAAAATAAATCGTTCTCACTAAACTCTTAAATCAGTAATCACAGAGTAAAAGAGTTATAAAATTATATTTATTGACAAATCCCTTATTGACAAGCATAACAGGTCTCAGTTCGATCTAAAGTGATTGCTAGTACCATTTCAGTTTACTATTATTTAATTATTATATACTAGAGTTGGGTTGAATCCATTATTTTACGAATCTGAATCTCCAATTTATTTTCGAATCCAGAATTTGAATATTTGAAAAAAAATAATGAAGATTATATAAAATACAAATAATACTAAATATTAACATTCTTTCTTGTAACCCATTCATTATAACAGTCATACATTCATTTAAGTGTTAAATTACTGGTCTGGGACCTGGTTGTTGAGTTCATTCTAAATTATAGCTATTGTTTCTGAACCACCAATAAGCAGTATTAGACATCTGAAACAAATTTCACTTGAAAAAAAATTTAAAAAAATTAATTAATTAAGGATAAGAGTTTTGAATCAGAAACTTTCTTAAATCCTCAAATATCCTAAAAAATTCAAGTGATTCCAAGGATTCGAAGGCCTATCCCTATTATATACGTTAGCAGATATGTGACAGTAAGTATAATGTTTTTTAGCACCGTGTCTTACTACCTGTTCGGTTTATACGCTATGCACTAATTATTACACTAATGGGTTAGGAATTAGGAAGGGTTGATTCAGAGGAAATGCACCCACATTTACGCGGAGGAAGAGTATACAACCATTTAGGTAAAACCACCCTAAGTACACCCAACCAGGATCGAACCCTGATCTCCCCGTCTTCATCAGTCTAGATTCTAGAACAATACGAGAACGTGTTAAAGCACGCAGCCACCGAGGTGGGTCAGAAGTTTCTTCATTGCAAGCATTGGTTGAAAGTGAATGTCATCCTATTCGGAAATAATATAGTATTAATGAGCAAGTAATAGTTTATTAATAAAAAGTTTTATCAAACTAAATTACGCTAATGGTTTTAGGGAGTAAGGAAGCTATATTTATAGGAGATGTACCCGCATTTGCGTGAATGGATAGTGATGGTTTTTCCAAAATGGTTTTCCATCATTACACCCGACCGAGATTCGAACCTCTATCTCTCCATCATCGGCAGTCTAATCTACTGCGAGAGTAGCGCGTTAGACCACGGGGCCACAAGAGTGTATCTCTTATGATATAAAGAACTCGAAAGTTCGTTGAAGCACTTAAAAAAAAAGTACGCCACATATCCCCTTTATGTTGAGCTAGTTCTATCCAGTAAAAGCACGTAAAAGAAGTTTGGCCTGTACCGTTGTTTGTCGGTCTGTACGCCAGTGAGTGTTTGTACAGAAATACTTTACAGGTCACAAACTTCAAGCCCAACATATTTGTATTAACTTTGGATGATTTTAGAAATGACATTTTTCCCAATTGAATGAATAAAAGTAGGACTCTTCTTAATAAATATAGTTGTAGGCCATAATAAAAGCAAAAAAAAAAAGAAGTGTGCACACTTTTTTTTTTTTAAGTATTACTTTCTGAAAATTTAAAAATGACACCTGGACAAAGGAATCAAACCCGAGACCTTTGACCCATGTCCAGGTGTCTTTTTTCAATTTTCAGAATATGATATATAGATGTAAAATTCCCCACTAAAAAGCATAAATAATAGCTTCGGCTATTTGATTTTTAAGTATTATTTTGCTTGTGGTTGGTCGAATGTATATAGAGGTGATATAAATTCTATAATCTCATTGGCTTCACCCTAATGGCCATTTAAGATGTATCGAATTATTGACTACTTAATTACTTACGCTATCACAGTAGGAATTCAAAAGTTCAGTGCCATAAGCCTAGTTACAAAATTACGCCAACTAGCACTGTCTTGAGCTTGAGCCAGTTCTATCCAGTTTATCTAACACTCTCGTTCAGGTCCATTCTAATATTATCTTCTCATCTGCGTCTAGGTCTTTCCAATGGTCTCTTCCCATTAATTTAGTTTGCCAGTCAATATCTTGAATGTGGTTTCTAACCCTGATTTTTTTTTAAGGAAGACCACTTCTGACTACCAACATTGATTGAAAGTCACGAAAATTTGGCAATCCATAATGGTGTCTTCTTTGATTTATTAATATAAAGTTCATATATAAGTAATCAAAAGTTTCTAATAATAAATACTTCCTTATATATTACTCAATTTCTCTGTGCACCGTTTATTAAACAGGTTGTGATATTTTTACTTCCGCTATGGTGGCAACATGAGTTTTCAGTTTTCAAATAACGAACTTCCTATGAAATAACTATGATACCTTACGCTATTTGTGCTGTGTGTTCTGCCTACTGTAACCTGCTTGTGATGAGCACAGGGTACGTAACTCAACACTGAGTATTTGCACACCAAATGAAATAATATGACAAGTCTCCCAATTGTCGGTTGAAAGTCTTGGACACCAGCCGCATGTGTGGTGTAAGATAGCATTGCATCCCTTTGTATTACGCTGACCTGACTTATGTTAAGGGATGTGGTCTGATAGGGGAGAAGGTAGGGGAAGGAATTGTTATGATGTAAAGGGATGTGAGCCGATGGGGGAGAGAGGATTGTTGTGGTCGCCCTTAGTAACAGACGCATCTCACCCACCCTTGACTAGAAAGGGTAGATATTACACGTGTCGTCCACCCTACCCGCATCCTCTACCAACCTCACAAATACACCAGCTTGCTCCCTGTTATTGGCCACGAAGACAGTCGGGGTTTATTTAAGTTGACCAATGAGAATTCAGGAGATATAACTTCAGTGCATCGTTATTACTACACTATAGTCTCATTTATACCCAATATATTTCAAATTATAATTTGTCTAATTTTTGGTGAAGCAATTTTTGAATTTTTTTAAAAATGTATCCATTCATTTTATCAAAGCTTCTCTCAATATGAGTAATTAAGAATTGTTTACTGTTAAAAACAATAGTTTACTGGCAGCTAAATATTTAATTTTATGGAGTATATAGATTAAAGTTAAATAAAGTTAATAATGACAGATATGGGGTATTTTATTTAACAGCACTGAACTTACATTAACGCAAACTATTTTAACTATTAATCCACAATATAATAAAAACAAATAGCATTAAAATATAATTTATAAATTGTTTTAGAACTATTTTTTTTCTAAATTAATGTAAATTCAAATATTTTTTTTAACAAACTAAGCTAACTATTATTATTTGTTTACAACTACATTATATAGTGGTTAAATCCTCGGTCCCGGTACAGATTTATATGATTGCCAAACCCTTCCTTCACCTCTGACAAGACGTATTTTAAACAACTTGTGAATGTGAGGGATGCCAGGCCACCACCGTGGTTTGGATCCCACGTTAAACTGTGGGTCCTCCATTTCATCTCACAATCACCTTACCATTACACATTAGCATAAGTACGTATAATCCGAACGGGTAGTAAGACTTGGGGATAATAATAATAATAATAATATCAACATAAACATTGATCATAATCCCGCAACATTTTTACCTATAGAACAAAGATATTTTTTAGGTGAATTACGAGGTAAAGTCCCTTGTTTTACAGGTCAGCGAGTGTATCCACACTCGCCAAATTTCATCCGTTCTCAATACCGTCGCGACACCTAGGCGCGATATTGCCCCTCAGGGCTGTGCTCTGGTTGGCCTATCCGTCCAAGGGTTGGGAAGGGTGTGTGTGAGTGTGTGCGTAAAGGGGATAGGGGATGAAGAGGGAAGCAATTTAGGTAGCGTATTGGAAAAATGAAGGGGAGGATCTCCCATGACCATTATATACGCCACATGGAGGGGGTTGGTCTGACGCCTATACGGAAACCTGGCTAAGAGATTTCGGAAGTGGTGCGTTTAAGGGAAGATGTTCAGTTGAAGGGTTGGTTGTAGAGGGTGTGCTAGGGAGACAAGACAAATATAATAGTTAATTGGGATCCTCATTGACTTGTGATTTTCTTCCCTTCCCTCTTTGGGGTTTATATGTATGTCCATCAAGAGTATACTCCCCCTTAGAATTTACAACCCCTATATATCTGCGTCTGAATTAATTTGTGATCATTTATCTCTGCGTATAGCACTACATCACGCTACAAATCTGGAATATCTACATACATTTTATTGGTCTAAGGATGAAGAAGATAGAATTTAGAGGGAATTCGCCCTCATTTGATAAGACGGAAATTGAGAAACCATATAGGGAAAAAACCTTTACTACACCCAATAAGGATTCGAACCCAACCCCCACGTCATTGAACCCTATATTTTGTGAGAATGATGCCATAAACTATATGACCACCGTTACGCTACTAACTAGACCTACCATTTACATTCAGGCCTATTCGTTTTATTAGATGAACATATTTTAATGATGAACATATTTTAATTAACAGTTTTAAAGATAATATGTATTTAAATTATATCCGATTGTTTTAGCCACATGTTTTTATAATTATATATGTATAGGCCTACTTAGTTTTTAAATTAATTTTATCCTTCAAATTATTTTCTAAAAAATAGTAAATTATTAAGCGTTTAGTTTTCCATTTATAATCTTAATAATTTATAACCAACAGACGGCATATTATTATTATTATTATTATTATTATTATTATCACCACGTCTTACTACCCGTTCGGGTTATACGCACTTACGCTAATGTGTAATGGTAGGGTGATTGTGAGATGAAATGGAGGACCTACAGTTTAACGTGGAATCCGAACAACGGTGGAGGCCTGGCATTCCCCACATTCACAAGATGTCTTGTCAGAGGTGAAGGACGGCATATTAAATAATTATTAACATCCTAATTTAATAATTTGGGATGATTATTCTTTTTCTTTTCAGAACCACGTCTTACTACCCGTTCGCGTTACACGCTAAAGGGATTTTAATGAGAGGAAGTGCACCAACATTAGTACAAAGAAAGGATAGAAAAATTACCCCCGGCAAGTTATAAACCTCAACCTCTACTTTGGTGGTGACCTGGTGCAATAAAGTATTCCACCCTGGACCATGTGGTCACAAGTGTGGGCATACGGAAAGCCAAACAAGCCCAACGGACATATTAGTATAAACAACTGACTGTCTCATATTATTTTCTTATATCGCGCCGCAAAACATGTTCTAATTAATTTAAATTGTTAGAAGGCATAAATGAAGCGTGGGGTATAAATAATTCATCGCCGGGAATTTACGTTTAAGTGATCATTTGTTGGTAACAGTTTTGTGCCGACGGGCCATTATTTTGTGACCCCAGGACCATTCGCTGTGGAACTAATTGGTAATTACAAAAAAAATGAAGTACGTAGTGCAGGTTTTATTTAATCATTACCTAAATGTTGTTGATTGTGCCTCAGGGTTCCAGGAATGTGTGTAATTGAACGCCATATGTAAAATAATTGAAAACAAAATAACCCTAGAAATGAAGGTCGAAGAATAAAACGTAAGTTTTTAATCTATAACTTCATAGTTCGCCTAGATAATATTGGTTTATTTTATATCCAGTTCTTTGTGGTTTGTTAAACGTTTGCTAATTTTTTTGACGAGATACCATAAATATTCTTTAGGCCTCTTAAGACCACTAATATTTTTAGTATATGTGATACAAATATTATGAAAGGTCCGTATTTGAATTTATATATAAAACTTTTTCTGTCCAGTAGAAATATATTTTTTAATTTTCTTTCCGTGGTGGTATCAACAGTTCCTGAATATCTGTCAAGAGTGTTCTGGAATTTGATGAAAACTTTTGTCCTTCATTTAAAAAGTTTCTCATCTAATGCCGTTATGCTAATGACAGATATTCAACCACTATTGATACCACTGTGCAAAGAAAATTAAACTAGGTTTCTATCGGATTAATATTTTATTAATTTTGGCCAAATAAATTCACTATAAAATCTTAATAGACATCATCCTTATACTTGTGTTCCTTAAATCACCACCTAAATACATTATATTACTTCAATAATGATTCGTTTCAAACTAACTGAACAAAACTGACAATTAACTTGAAAAGAAAGATAGATAATAAAGGATTCTGTTTAAAGAACAGTTTGGAAAATAAAAGTGTTTTTTTTTGTCAATATTTAATACATTTATATTTAATACAAGTATTACTTGAGTAGTCAATAATAAGTTGGTCAACTTTATTTGGCACACAACTGGATTAGTTAATTCCCCTCCTTGTATCAAATTGTATTCAAAATTCATGTGAAGGTGGCCACCCCGTTAAGCTAGAAATTACCGCGCAGACGTTCATATCTAACATCATATTTGACTATGATGCGTTATTTTAAAATACGGTTCGTACCAAAATAAAGTCGAAAGATTCCAACAGGGCTCTTTTTCCTTAACAACGTTATAGTTTTATTAATATAAAAAAAAAAATGTATGAAAATGTGATATCGACTCATTTTCAACAATTTTCCAAACATATTTTTGGTAAGTTACGAGAGTAATCTCTAATTAAAAGGGCCTTCCTCTACAAATAAATACATTAATCTTTTGATACGCTCACAACATACAATTTTAAGATATTTGAGAACTAGCAGTGATTTTTCCTCTTTACCTTCAGTTTAAGAGGTTTCGCAGTTTTCTTTCCCCTCTTTCTTACTTATTGGCATGGAAAAGGGTGGCTGTAGGTGAAGGGTAAAATGGAATATAGCTTAGACAGAATAGAGAAGTAGTTTCAGAAAACGACACATACCATTGTGGCCATTTATCCTGACAACGATTGATACTTTCTCACCGACAAAGGCGGCCGCCTTAACTCTAGCAGTATTTAACTATAATGGGATTCTGGTAGAAAGATTGGTATGACAGAAAAGCTACGAGGTATTCTTTCAATTATCCCTACGCCATGTCATGTGATCTACTTACATTGACACTTTTAATAGCTATTATAATTAATATCTATAAATAAACACTAACTTAACATTTATAACATTTAAAATTATTATTTTTTCCACATTTTTTTATTTATTTAATAAGATAAGGTTCTTAGTATGAAAATAGGACTGTAGTAATAAGATGCCCGCCCGCCCGCCGGCAATTCTTAGTCACATCACACATTACTTACAACACAACAGCACATTCTGCCGGAGGGACACGCAAACCATCCATACGTTTTGTAAGTTGTAACAAGCAAGCTACCAGGGCGAACACTTCTTTTACCTCACCTTATTCACATTAGCATAAGCTTTATGATGAAAATACCACCTACTGAAAGCATTAAATTCAATATAAAAGACCTCGTGTATATTTTATGGCAATGCATGAGTTATAAGTTAAGCTACCAAGGTACCCTGCCATCCACTAAACATATTTTATTATAATTCTTGAAAGGTGTCGTAAAAAAACAAACTTGTATTCACATCTAAAAGACGAAAAAATTTATTCAGAGGGTGATTTCTCTTAAATGGTTTTCATTATCTCTCTCTACGCAAATGCCGGTATAATTTCTCTAAATCAACCCTTCCTTATTCATAAAAAAATTAAGTAATTACTACATATGCTTAGCCCAAAAGTGTTGCAAGACGCGGTGCTATAAAGAGTTTTTACCGATTTTGGGAAAGTTTAAACATAAGAGTACTACCTCAAGTGGGTGCAAAAAAAAACAGTTTTGTATCTTTCAGACATTTAAACTGTAGACAAATATTTAAGGTGGGTGTGTGTAGGGAGCGTGATAAAAGGCAAGTGTTTTTGCAGTTTTATAGCAAAACTTTTTTTGGCCAAAATAAATAAAAATTATTTCAGTAGAAACAAAGAGGTTAATTTTCTTCAGATGGTGATGTCATTAGTAATTGTCAAATATCCGTCATGAGCAAAACGGCATTAGATGAAAAACTTCTTAAATAAATATATAAACGTTTTAATTAAATTCCAGGACACCCTTGATAGATTTTCAAGAACAGAGTAGGTCACCACGTGAAGAAAATTTAAACTATTTTTCAACTGGAGAAATTATTTATTTACTTTAACCAAAAAATGTTGTACCATAAAAAAATTGCAGAAACACTGCCCTTAATTCGCATTTCCTACATCCCCACCTTAATATTTCCACATATTATCTTTTCGGCCACAAAACCTTTTATTGTTGAAATTTTAGTCAATTAGGTTCTACAAAGAAACATTCAAAATAGTTGTATAGAAACTCACCTCGGATTATTTATCCGATGGCACAAGGCATTGAGCTTTTTTTACCAGCGTCGTTTATAACAGGATCTAGCGTCGTTATACTCTAGTATCGTGGCGATCTCCTGCAAAGAATTTCAGCATAGAATTTTATTAGTTTTCTGAGTTTTTGGGTCTGCTTGATTGCCAATACTGTCCGTTTGTTGGTGCTGAATTTGTTTTATATCACTCGTCATTTGGTAAAATGTGCACTGTGAGAAAATACTGTATAACAAGTCCGTAGTTTGTATCCCATGTTTATATCACTGCGTTCCTATTTTTCACTGCACATCATTTATGACAGGAGTCCCTGTTATGGCACCATTTGTAACACAGTGATAAATCTAAATATAAAGCCTTTGTTCCTCTTTTTTTTTTCCTCGTAATAAAATTTTGTCAGGTATATCAGCAGGTGTTTCTGTGAGTTTACGATATGATTTAAATAATTTTTATATTTACATTTATATCAGTTAAAAAATAACATGAATGTCATATTCGAAGGTTTTTTTGTGTGTTAAATATTTATAGTTTAACGAAAAATATTTATATTCAAATAAAAAGAGAAAACAGATAAAAAATTTGTAAGACACCCATTTTTTGTTTGGAGGGGAAGGGTGCTGAACCCAACTACCCTACTTGTTTACTACATAATAGGATATAGGCACATTACAAGAATAACATACACGATTAAAAAAATGAGTTTATTAATTAAGAAACAAGAAAAATAGGTATATAAAAATATAAGTTGTAAATATTCAAACCATCCATTGATTATTATTAGAACAATTATAATTGATGAAAAGCACCTCTCTAAGAGGTGATAAGCACCTGGGAACACTCTACAACCTGCACTTGTAGGTCATTGGTGTAAACACTGGAACTCTTAGCTCGTTAAAACAGGACCGCAACTAATACTCCCAATAGGACAATAGAAAATGACTCTAGGGTATTGTAACTTAGAAACAGTATCGACAAGAATAACCTTTTTATTCTTTATGACAGTCTGACTTACTTCAATATTACATAACATTCAATACCTAGACAAACCTCATAATCTTAGTCCTAGTTTTAAGGAGTTACAAGGTTAGAAATTAACATTAGCTAGCTAGCGAGAGTTATAAATTACAGTGAAATATGTTCCTTGAAGAGAAACCAATCCTTTAAACCTAGCTAGTGGCCAATCACCAGGCATCTAGAAGCAATCACTCTTATGGCTGGCTGGACCTTTCCTAAATAGTACTGCCAGTGCAATCAATAGTATAAATATTTAGGTTAGTCTGAAATGGGGTTAATAACATCACTCATTAATGAGATCAACTTGATAACTTCTATAGGCAACTCAAACGGACCGTATATAATAAACATAACCTCGCGAGCCACTCAGAACAAATAGTCCATCCACAGGTTGCGTACCTCAAATCAGTACAGACCTAAACATCTACATGACAGGTGTAAGAAGGACCCATCTAGGTCGCAAAACAAAACAAAAGATAACCTGGCAACCTCCATTATTTTAACCTGCGCTATTCTATAGCCACAGCATGGTAAAACAGTCAAAGTCGTCTATTCATGACCCCAATATTTGCAAATTAGTCTAATAGACGTGGAAGGATAGAGCGTACTGCGCACTATAATAAACTATCCCTGATGGGCATATACAAAAGTTAGAATAACTGACATACACATTCTATGTCCTACAGACATAGTATAAATGAACTCATAGCTAAACTAAATAAACTATGCCACAAGGGCAAATAAGAGTTACCTACAAAAAAACATAGTCTTAAGGACGATTTACTTGAAATATTCTACAGTTCCATTAATAGAAACAATAAAAACGCCTTAAGGGCACAGTGATGATATCAATTATGTATTTCTATACTCATGCTAAACTCCATAGCTTAATCGGCGGCGAGGAGGTGGGTCGGACGTCACAATCGCTGTCTTCTCAACGACGCCAAGATTGTCTCTAGTAAGAGTGTCTCCGACGAGTGGTGGATACAATATAGGTAACGTGAAACGAGGACAGGCTCGTATACACACCAATGGATCTGGAATAATTGGTCATTACTAATTCCAGTAAAAAAAAAAAAAAAGGAGGGGGGCCTGGTTTCGTATAACGCTACTGGACTCTGCTCGCTTGTTGTCCAGCTGGCCTTTCCTCAACCGAACCATCGGTCATTTCTAATTCCACCGGCCCGCGAATTAGAAGTAAGCTCGTGTGGTCTTCCACGGACGATGTACTTCGTTCACTGGGGCCATTGGAGTGTCGTCGGGAAAGGCATCCGCTGATACCGCAGTAAGTCTATCTCTGTCACATATGATAGGATATATTTAATATTTAGCACCGCGTCTTACTACCCGTTCGGGTTATACGCTTTAAGTACTAATTACTCTAATGGATCAGGAATTGGTAAGGTTTAATTAGAGGAAGTGAACCCGCATTTGCGTGGAGGGAGAGTGGAAAACCATTTTAGGGAAAAAACCACCTCCCAGTTCACCCGACCGAGATTTGAACCTCGATCTCCCCGTCCTCAGCAGTCGAGCTCAACACGACTAGCGCGTTAGCCAACTACGTCACCGAGGCGGGTCTATATGATAGGAACATATTAGTACAAGTTATGATAGATTTCCACCTATAAGAGGGTTTGTTCGATTGTACGAGTCAAAATGTTTGATGGTGATTTTTGACACGTTACAGTGCATAAAACTTCAAGATCCACTATCATCATCTTGAGGTCCCATAATTTCGAAATTAAAATACTTTCTATATGTTAGAAAGTGAAAATTTGGAGGTTTTAAATGTTATTTATATTATATAATGGGACAACTATTATGGCATCTTAAGATAGTAGTTTAGTAAATTCAGAAATTTGTGTCATTTTCGTTCAACCACTGACAACCCCTGGCTAGATATCCAAAAGTCCCGGGTTCAATCCCTGTCCAGATTTTTTTTTTTTACAGTAGGTCTTGAACGGGGTCAAACCAGCCTCTTTGAGAACAAATTAGGAGTTACTTGAAAGAGAAAGTAGCATCTCCGGTATAGAAAACTGAGATTAACAACCGGGGAGTTTGTTATGCTGGCCCTCTATCCACAAACGTTGGCACTATCATCGCCAACTGATGGCGGACACCTTGTCGGTATGGCTAGGTTGTAGGCTGAAGCCATGGAGATTTGGAGTTAGTTCAACCATCTCAGGATTACAAGTGGAGTATTTTGAGGACGCCTTCCACACAAACTAGCCACGAACACCCTTTCTAAGTTTATGGAGACAAGAGGGTGACTAGTGGACTCAAAACACTATTATTATTCCGGATTATGTTTAGTTTTTAAAACGGAAAAATGTTTTCCTTTATAGTTTTGTTGTTACTAAAGTTGACGTACCGTGGAAAATTTACGAGTTATTTTCAAAAGTCAACCTTCTCCCTCTTTCCTCTCCCCCTATTGTCCCAGCGTTTCACCTTCCTATATACAATCCTGCTTTCTAAGAGAAGAGCTTTATTTGACAGAAAAGTTAATAGATCTACTTTCACACATCCACACGTCAAGTCATGTGATATGAAACGATCACTTTTGATATATATTATCAAACTATTTTGCTTCAGCCCGAAAACTAGATATATCGATCCAACAGCCGCCACATGTTGGCGAATATAGTGCCAAAATTTGCGAATAGAGGGAGTCATGTGATCAGCACAACTAAACCTCTGGCCATTAATCTCAGTTTCCTAGACGAAAGCCGCTACTTTAAAAAAATTTAATTAGCTCCTCATTTATCCTCACGAAGCTGAGTTGACCCCGTTCCGAACCCACCGATTCACAAAATTGTCAGGGATAAAAACTGTTACATATGTACCGAGCAAAAAAATATTTTATTATAAAGGGCTATCCTAAGATTAGATGGGTGGGGCATTCAAACAGAATACAGCCGGAATGAAGTCTGAGAGCTGTCATGGAGAAAGTACCCGACACTCGGAAGTGCTCTGGCGCGACTTGGAGCGATTTAAGGATTACAATGTAGCTAGTGATCTCAAGGAGCTGGGTGTGTAGGGGGAATGGCGGGAAAATGCTCGTGCCAAAATGTGGTGTAGGCTGTTTTTGCGGTCAGCGCGTGGTATCTATGGCCTGTGATCCCCTTTAATCAAATAATCAAATCAATCAATATAATCTGAAAAACGTACTGTATCTTCTAAGCTAAGCGTTGTCGGAAGAGTTATCATTAGGATTATTAGGGTTTTTCCTATTCGAGTGGTAAAATATTTCAAGGCCGTAGTCAGACCATAATTTCATGAGGGGTTTGGTGGGCACATCCCCCAATTTCCGGAAGCTAGAAAAAATTCCAAATTCTAAACAATTCTAGAAGCTATCTGAAGTATTTTTATGGCAACACAGTACCATAAACATCAAAGGCTAGAAAGAATTCTAAATATTAAAACAACTCTGAAGTGCTCTTTATGGTAACACAGTCCCCTAATTTGTACTTGAATCCTAATTTTGATATTGTTTGAACCATAAATAAACCATATATAATATGTTCATACAATTCCGGGAAAGGGTTTGAACCCCCCAAGCCCGCCCCTGGCTATGACCTTGAAATATTGGCTGTGTGACTAAGATCTGAGACTATAAAGTTAATTTAATTACAACAGTTCTTGCCTACATAATTATTAGAAAAAGTTTCATAGTCTCAAACCTTGTTGATTTGTTTTTACTTTTTTTTTTTTTTTCTTTTTTGTGGTGACATTTTCAGTTTTTAAAGTGCACGTTTAACGCTCGTAATAATAATAAT
>CABEEJ010002614.1:23316-44751 GCA_901482245.1 Timema douglasi | reverse complement strand
TTTTTTTTTTTTTTGCTTTTATGTGGTGACATTTTCAGTTCTTAAAGTGCACGTTTAACGCTCGTAATAATAATAATAATAGTTTTACTATACCCACTTCGGTGACCACGTGGTCTAACGCGCTAGTCTTATGTTAGATCAGACTGCCGAAGACGGGGAGATCGGGGTTTGATCCCGGTAGGATGCACTGAGGGTTGTTTCTACTAAATGTGTTTTCCATTCTCCATTCACACAAATGCGGGTGTACTTCTTCTCAATTAAACCTTTCTAATCCTTAAGCCATTAGTGCAATTAGTATATAGACGTATATATCGAATGGGTAGTAAGACGCTGTGATAACTAAAACTAATAATATTTATCATGGATGAGACTCAGATCACATATTTACAACAAATACCGTTGTATATAATATTACTAAAGATATTTGGTCAAAGAGATATGAAAATATCGGGAAATGTCAGAGTCTACATAATGATGAGCTACATACCCTGTACTAATCACCAAGGCATGGTTATGATAACTAAATCTCATGGATGACTGTGGGCAGAACATGCAGCGTGAATGGCAGATTCTAGAACTTTATTCAGGGTACTGACTGGTAAACATAATGTGAAGACCTAGACGCAGTTGGGAGGATAACATTAAAAGGTAACTGAAAGATATAGGGTGTAATGAGGTGGACTGGATATAACCAACTCAAGATAGGAATAGGGTGTAATAAGGTGGACTTGATAGAACTAGCTCGAGTTACAGATAGGGTGTATGGTGTAGTGAGGTGGACTGGACAGAACTAGCTCAATATAGGAATAGGGAGTAGTAAGGTGGACTAGATAGAACTAGCTCGAGATACAGATAGGGTGTATGGTGTAGTGAGGTGGACTGGAAGAACTAGCTCAAGATTGGAATAGGGAGTAGTAAGGTGGACTTGATATAACTAGCTCGAGATACAAATAGGGTGTATGGTGTAGTGAGGTGGACTGGATAGAACTAGCTCAACATTGGAATAGGGTGTAATAAGGTGTATTTGATAGAACTAGCTCGAGATACAGATAGGGTGTATGGTGTAGTGAGGGGGACTGGATAGAACTAGCTCAAGATTGGAGTAGGGAGTAGTAAGGTGGACTGGATAGAACTAGCTCGAGATACAGATAAGGTGTAGTGAAGTGGACTGGATAGAACCTAAGATAGGGATATATGGTGTCCTCTTGTAGGTGGAGTAAAATTAGCTTTCAAGTTCCTAGTACCATAAAGTAAGTAACTATATATTATTTAAATATTTCTCAGACAGAAACTGGACCATAAATATATTGCAATACTAAGCAATTTGTATCCGGGAAATATTGACCAATCAAAATCTTTATCCTAGATTTCTTAGTAAAACTAGAAAGGTTTTAGTTGAGTTAAAAGAGAACGCAAGTAAATGTATATAATTTTGGTGGGTTTTTTTCAAACAAAAAACTATTTTTGGACAGAAAAAATGTAAACATTTCTTCAGTAGATACGTTTAGTTTAATTTTCTACATATTATAATCTCAACCGTTCTTAAATTGTTGCTATGAGAATTGCAACATATGATAAAAAGAACTTTTAAAGGAAAATTAAAAGTCTTGGTTAAAAACACTTATATGACAAATATTCAAGAAAACTTTATCTTACTATGTGTATATTTTTTTATCACAGCGTTTAGATTATACGCATATATGATCATTACTTTTATGGGCTTGGGATGAGGGAGGAAGCATTTCGAATGAAAAGAGAATGGAAAACCATTTAGGACAAACCATCCTCAGTACACCCGACTGAGACTAGAACCTCGGATCTTTCCATCATCAGCAGTCTACTGCGAGAGTGGTGCATCAGACCACGGGGTCACCGAAGTGGGTAATTGATATTATTACTATTAATAATAATGATAGTATTTATTGGTTCTTTGAAGTATGTCGACGCAAGAAGGCCATTAGCATCTACTTTCAGTATATTATTATTATTATTAGCACCACGTCTTACTACCCGTTCGGGTTATAGGCACTTACGATAATGTTAAAATGGTAGGGTGATTGTGGAATGAAATGGAGGACCTACAGTTTAACGTGGAATCCGAACCACGGTGGAGGCCTGGCATTGCACACATTCACAAGTTGTGATTAATACACGTCTTGTCAGGGGTGAAGGAAGAGTTTGGCAATCAGATAAATCTGTGCCGGGACCGAGGATTGAGTTCTGGACCCCCAGCACAGAAGTCCGACACCTTACCCCTAGACCGCCAGTTCACCTACCTTCAGTAGCCCCAAGAGGGAATGAACCCCGATCTTTCCGTCATCAACAGATCAGTCTAACACGAGAGTGATGCGTTAAACCATTCGGGCACTGAAGCGGGTTGCTGTGTGTAGAAAATCAAATTAAATGAAGCAATATTTTATTTATTTTGGCAAACGAAATATTGTTGGGTTTTTTTTTGTCGTGAAAACGGAAAAGAAATACGACCATTAAACAAGCATGTCCCATCCCACCTTAAAATAAACTGAAACGAATTTGTAGGAAACAAAAGCTAACAGAGCTACGTCTATCCGAAAACAAACCTACCCCCACGAGTTTACTAGAATAGAAGGTCATAACCACAAGACCACATGCGGTTATGTGAGGTCATAAACAGACAAAACTTCGTAAAAANTGAGGTAATAAACAGAAAAAACTTCGTAAAAAAAAAAAAAATAACACAACAACTAAAAGTAAAATCATTTTTCTGAAGATTTCTACAGCGTTTTCACTGAGAGGTGAACATTTTGTATTGGGTCATTTGGTCTTTTCTTCTTTTTCGAATGTTTTCTAACACTGTGAATGGTTTATTACCATTTGTTGATTTTGTTGTTGTTTTGGTTTTTTATTCACTTGAAGCAAATGTCATGGAGGGATTGTTTCAAGATGGTACGGAAGACAGTCAAGGTTAGTTGGAAGGAGAATTATAGCACCACGTCTTACTACCCGTACGGGCTACACGCACTTACGCTAATGTTGTAATGGTAGGGTGATTGTGAGATGAAATGGAGGACCTACAGTTTAACGTGGAATCCGAACCACGGTGGCGGCCTGGCATTCCACGCATTCACAAGTTGTGGTTAATACACGTCTTGTCAAAGGTGAAGGAAGGGTTTGGCAATCAGATAAATCTCTGCCGGGACCGAGGATAGAACCCCGCACGCCCAGCACTGAAGTCCAACACCTTACATTTGGTGACACACTTTTTAAATTAAAGAAAAAAAGTTAAAAGGTCTAAGATACCCTTAAGAATTGTTTAAGTTACCATGTGATGAAAATTAAACTGTTTGTTTTTAGTGGAGCAATATTTAATTTATTTTGGAAAAAAAAAATGCTACAAAAATTGCAAAAAACACTGGACAGAGACCTGAAAGTTAATAACACTGCGGTCACCTTTTACTAAACTTGTTTGAAAATAATTTAAACACGATGTATTTTTAAAACACAATGCCTCACCTACTCAAATTTTTGCATACAGCAAAAATATTTGTTATAATAAACTTGTTGGTTTTTTAAATATTGGTGTATATTCTAATATCCATTTTATCACGAAAATAAAGATGAATATTTTAAAAATAAGTCATATATTTATATAATTAATTATGAGTGTCTGATTATATATAATTGATCAAAAATTAGTGTTGTGTCATGCTGTGTGTCCAGGGTAAGCATAGTTTATTGGTTAAATGTTCTGACCCCCTTATTACCCATTTGACCCACCATAGCTCCCTCGGGAATATGTTTCCGTCGATACAGACTACTAAGAGATTTGAATAGTAACAGTTTCAATTAGCTTTGCTTATCCTGGCGAAAAACTAGGCCACGTCAGTGACAACAATCTATAATTAGTGTAGTATAAGTTAGTGATCCGCAACACATCGGAGAAGTGAGTTAAGTAAGGTAAAAATGGGATTTTAAAGAAAGTGTAGCTACATATAGTATTATTAGTTATTACACTAATATTACTATATGTAGATATTAAATGAATCCTATGAATTTTTTTTTCTGAATGTCATGAGCTAATAGGATTTTATTAATATATTACATGCTTCAGTGGAAGAATAGTCTAACACCATGTCATAATTCTCATATTAGACTAGCCTGTTGATGACGGGAATGTCTTGGTTCAAATTCCAATCGGTTCTAATGAGGGCATTTTTTCCTGAATAGTGTCCCACCCTCCTTTCCATAAAATGCGAGTAGATAATCTCTTAAATGGCTTTTTTCCCTCTCCATTAGAGTAATGAAAATAGATGCGTACAACCTGAGCAGGACGTAAGATTGGGTGCTAAATTAATATTAAAATTTATAGATGTGCGATAATATGTTTGTATTATATTTAAACTAAAATAAAATAAAATAGTTAAATGTGTATCTTTAGAGTATTGATCAATAAAACATTAATATTTTTGCCATCCATTGCCTTCAAATTTCCATATTCTAGGCCTAGCCTATTGGAAGGTCCACAATAACGAACCATTTCCGAATCTCTCATTTGATTAAGCTATAATTTTGTATTGCCCATTCCCTTGGGTGAGTATTTAAAATGGTCCATAGCAAGTCTAGAAGGCCCTTAGTTTGAATCTACTATTTTTCTAGCAATAATATCTAAATTAGTATGCATATAGGCAGTTGTTTTATGTGTCTAGAGCTAGTTTGCAAAGTCATGGGATAACCATATTGTGCGTGTTTAAAAAGAAGCCCTACACGTAAAATAGTCCAATAAAATCATAAATCTAACAACCATTTTTGATTTGGCCCTTTAAACTTTCTATTTTGAGACCATTTCGCTCATATAAATTAATGACACATTTTATGGGTGTGTTTTAAGAAAATATCTTAGTTTTAATGCTGTCACTTAAGTCATTAATCTTCAGCTAATCGTTCTAAAAGCAAAGAAAGAGCCAAGTCAAATCGCTATTATTCACAACATCAACAACAACCGAAACTTTACATCTCAATAATGATCCCAGTCTTGTTTGATAAAAACTTAATATATCTTATTTTGAAAGAGGCACGTCAATGTAATAAAGTGTTAATAGAAAGAAAATACACGAAAACTGTTTTCGCATGTACAAACAAAACATGTATTATTCATGTCCATTTTTTTTTGTTGACCTTGTGAATACAGAGGGTACTTAAGATGATTTATATATATAAATTTGACAAGTATACGAAGAATTAATCATAAAGGAAAGTGGGAGGAGGAGAAAAAAACAATGTGTGTGTCTCAAAGTTCGTTGAGTGGTGAGAAGAATGGTCTGGTCGGTGGTATAGTTCATCAACGACTTGTTGGTGCATTTTTTACACAGTTGAAACAGTTATTAAAATAAGAATATCTAATAAAGAAAAGTATCCGACCATTTTAAATTTACTGAATTTCTTTCCTAAATCAATGAGATCTGCATTTGTCCTTTTTTTAAATAAATTTTATCGATAGTTAAAAATATAACTTATGATATAATAAATTATTATCAATGTTGACAATAAATAAAGTTTATATTTTATAAAACTGTATTTAAAATGGTCTTAGTGTAGTTCTACTTTAAGGTGGGTATGCAACTTAAGGGCAGTGCTTTTTCATTTTTTTTAATTTAGTTTAAATGAATAAAATATTTCTTCATTAGAATGATGAACTCAACAGTTCGTGAATTTCTGTCAAGGTTGTCCTGAAATTAAATGATAAAATTCTCTTGTAATTTAAAAATTTCCTAATCTAATACTGCTATGCTTAGGGCAGATATTCAACAATTGCTGATATGAACATGTGAAGAAAATTAAAACTATATTTCTACTAGAAAAATATTTTGGCCAAAAAATGTTTATTTAATATAAAAATTGCAAAAATACTGCTCTTAACTCACGTTCCCTACTCCCACCTTAAACCATTCACATGTCAGCAATATTACTTCTCACAATACTAGCGCTGGAGTATTCATGACTCAGTAGAACACTCATTGTCCAGATATCAAACAAATTACGTTCGGTTTACCTTGAAAGTTAGCAAGCTTCTCTTACACTTTTTACCTATTGTGTAGCTTATAAGCCAGGACAATGGCATCAACCATCAAGGCAGTTTTAACAAAATGAATCTTCAGACCCAAGAGTTGGTCCAAATGTGCTTTTTATCCATCTGAAGCTGGGAATACACTCAGCCTTTTGGCTAGTTAGTGCTTCCTGCACTATCTGGGATAGGGCAATCCTGAAAATCCGGCAGTTTCCCGTGGATTTCTGGCAATGGATTTCTCAGTGCGAGCGATAAAGAACCTACAAATTATGCTGTAAACCATACCTTACCATAACTTTCAGGGTAATTTTACATGCTACAATTGATATGGGGGAACAACAGATTTACTTCCCTTCCGGAAGGAAGTTGTACTTTGAATTTCCACTATACAAGAAAAATCCATCGACCTCAGATGGGTTTGAACCTACTTACACCGGGTAACGAGGCGACCCTTTTACTCCAAGACCACCAGTTTTAATAAAATGTATGTAAATACAGGAATTTGAACACTGGTCGTAGAGATTTTCACACCAACCGTTCTATAAACTGAACCATCCGGAATACATTTGAATGAAACACATAAAAGGATATATTGGGTAAACTAAGAGAGTGGTTGATGCACAAATGTGTGTTTATTAAAGAAATTCCTAATCAATCCAAGATACACTCCTTGCCATTCCACTGATAAGGTGAATGAGAACATTTGCTTTGTAATATACTCTCTTTGCTCGTTGTGGGCTCCGCCCCCAAACTCCCAGTGAGTGTAAACTAATGTAATTCCAGAGTTATTTTGAACGTCGATTTTTTTTTTACAATTTTATGTTTCTAGCTGTCCCATAAGTGTGTCATAAATTAAAAATTGTGTGTAAAATGTGCAAAATTTACCTAAAATCAAAAAATCTAGCTCTGGTACAATCCGTTTATTTGATAGGTCTTACCATTTATCCACAAGAGGCCTCCAAAAAAGGTCCGCATCGACTTTAAAGTTGCTCCAACAATTTGAATTATTTGGGGGGGTTAAACATTAATTTGTCTAACTTTTTGGAATGTTACCGTCGTTTTCAGGCTATAAGCTATAAGTTTGCCAAATTTAAAGTTTCTAGCTCATCTGGAAGTGGGTAACCATTAATGTAATTCAGTCAGTGAGTGAGTCAGCCATGTGGTTTTATAGTATAGCTATTTTAGTTCCATGTTTCACCACTCATTCGGGTTACACGCATATGTACAAATTAAACGCTAATGTTTTGGGATGAGAAAGGTAACATTTGGATTAAGTGTACCCACATCTGTGGGGGATGGCGGGGGTGAGGGGGGTGGGGGGGAGGGAAGAAGTAAGAAAAAAAGCCTTGAAAAAAACCCCATCAATACACCCAACCGAGATAAGAAATTAAATCTCCCCGTCATTAACATTCCAATCTATTTCCAAAATATAATAGTGCACCAATTATAGATATAGCAGTTAATTTTCTAACATTATGCTTTTTTTTTAACAAAAGTAATTTTTTATTTTAATTAATTAAAATAGATGCCGTTTAAGAATGTCTAATTTATAAACGATGATAAAATATGTAAAAAGGGCCACGTCGAACACCTGCCTTGAACTTTTCGACCACCGAAACGGTTAACATTTTTTGTTTTAAAACCTCAGCAAGTGGTAGACAGAGTATAGATAGGTATGTGAGTGTTTCGGCCTGCAAAGGTAGACACACCAGGCCCACTAAAAAAAACCCCGGCCTGGTTACACCGTTGATTTATTGATGTTGACACCGCTGAGCTGGAAATGTTAAACTAGGGAAGAAGGCAGGCAGGCAGGCAGGTGGCGTTCCTTTGGCTCACCTCAGCATTCCTGTTATACAATTATATGTTTATGTTTAGAAATAGCCGGTTACCCGTGTCCAAGTGGTAGGGGAGATCAATCGCATGTATTTAGGGATGGTGGTTTGATTCCAGACGGTGTATTGTTTAGTATTTATTCGTGGTGGGGTATCTTTATTTTTTATTTTTAGCACAGCGTCTTACCAACCATTCGGCTTATACGTTTGAGTACTAATTACTCTAAATGGTAAGGAATTGGGAAGGTTAAATTTAGATGAAGTGAACCCGCATTTGCTTGGAGGGAAAGTGGGTGAGCTAACTACGCCAATGAGGCGGGTATGGTGAGGTCGCTTTTGTACTCTTATAATAACATTCTTGGGGTGTAAGATTTACTTTTGGTGGGACAAGTTAAAATGTAAGCACTCTGTTGACACATTCTTATGTTCATAAAATATATACTTGACTCAAATTCAATAAAAATAGTTTTTGTTTGGAGTTATTTAATATTACACGAATCAGTCCGTACGGGAACTAAATGTAAGGTTCATCTAGTAAGCTACGTCAGTGATGGTGAAGTCAGTGTTCAAATCCCAGCTGAGTTTTTTTTCTACATGGTTTCCTATTCTCTCTCCAAGCAAGTATGGCTACATTTCCCTTAGATTATAACTTTACCCATCCCTAACTTATTAGTGTACTAAAATGGTAAAAATTAAATAACTAACAAATCAATTAGTAATATCCTATGAAAATTTTTTTTCATGAGTCAGAATGTTAAATTAGTTTATATTAATATTTTTATATTATTTATCATAGGCCTTTTTAACCTGCACTCTCTGAACCAAATGATTATATCAGCACACGAGAATTTCCACGAAGGAAGTTGTGCTACGGATTTTTATCGATCAAGAAAAATCTGTCAACCTCAACTGGGTTTGAACCCAAGGACCATCGGGTCCTGAGGAAAACACTTTACCCCAAGATCGACCGTATTAATATTTATGTAACCACACAGACTAACCATCACGCTCATTTAGTTTTGACTACAGTGAGGTGATAATTTGATTTATTTTAGCACCACGTCTTACTACCCCATTTGGGTTATTCGCTTATGTACTAATTACAATAATGCGCTAGTGATTAAAAAGGCTTAATTTGGAGGAAACGTACCCGAATTTGCGTGGAAATAGAGTTATAAAACCCCTCAGTGCTCCCGACCAGGATCGAGCTCCGATCTCCCCCTCTTCGGCAGTCCAGTCCAACATGATACTAGCGCGTTAGACCACGCGGTCACCGAAGTGAGTGATTCAAATCTTTTCTGGCTGTAATGAGGGTAATTTTTATGACAAATGTTTTCCCGTCCTCCCTCATGCTTATGTGGGTACACTTCCTCTAAATTTTTCCTTCCTCATTCTTAGATAATTAGTGAATTTATATGGAAAACCCAAATGGTTGCACGAAAATAAAAGATATATTACATGTTATAAAATAAAATAGACAAGATACTTTCATCAAAATTTTTCCGAATAGATCTTCAACTAATCGTCAGCTCTTTTAGCCAAACACTGACCGCTCCTCCAAAAGAAGTTTGCACCTTGACCTCCACCATTTGACCTCTTCACATTCCTTTCTTTCTTGGACTCCTCCCGACCTAGACTTGGAGTGACCTCACCTCAGAGCTGACATAATTAGTTTTCCCTCCGGAGTTTGCTTTCTGGTTGTTGTTTTTTTTTCTCTTTCAAACTAAAAGTTGGTGGTTTAACGACTTGATTTGATAGAAAGTGACTTTTATCGCGCTGACACGAAGAGTTGCCTTTCTACAGGTACACGAATGCTCGACTTGGTAGAAGGATAGGTATCAAGAGGGGGGAACAGGGGAGGTGTGTAAATTTAGGATATTTTGGTCATGTTGTTCCAACTACAAAATCTATTATTTAGTTGCAGTAAAATAAAACATAAACTTATATTTAAATGAGCCATAAAAGTTAAAATATACGCCACATCCTGGTGTAGGAATTCTTTTATTCTGGTGGGATGGAAGGGCATGCAAATTTTGGCCGGTGTTTCTAGCGTTTTTAGAGCAAAACTTTTTTGGATTGTTTAAAATAAATTATTATTATTATTATTATTATTATTAGCACCGCGTCTTACTACCCGTTCGGTTTACACGCACTTACGCTAATGTGTAATGGTAAAGTGATTGTGAGATGAAATGGAGGACCTACAGTTTAACGTGGAATCCGAACCACGGTGAAGGCCTGGCATTCCTCACATTCACAAGATGTCTTGTCAGAGGTTTAAGAAGGGTTTGGTAATCAGATAAATCTGTTCCGGGACCTTTAAAATAAATAAAATATCGTTTTAGTAGATACATCTAATTTACTTTTCTAATTTTTATCATGACATTTGATCTAAAAACTTTCAAATTAGGAAAAACAAAGTAATAGTCAAATTACGCAATAGTAAATCTCGGTGGTCTTTGAGTATATTGCTCACCTCATGACCCGATGTTAATGGGTAGCCATGGTAGACAGATTTTTCTTGAGCGATACAAATCCGTAGCACAACCTCCTTCGGAGGGAAAATAAAGCTATCGGTCCCTTGTCTACTGTGGCACTATTTTTTTTTATAGCAAGGCGTTTTACTGCCCGTTCGGGTTATACGCCTATGTACTAATTACACTAATGATTTAGGGATTAGAAGGGTTTAATTGGCAGCCTGTGTACCCGCATTTGCGCGAAAGGAGAGTGGAAAATTAATCTATAGCAAAACACTCAGCGCACCCGACCAGAATCGAAACCCAATCTCCCTGTCTTCAGCAGTCTAGTTCAATACAAAAGTACCGCGTTATGCCACGCGGCCACCGGGGCGGGTATTTAATAGTTCCTGGAAAGTGGGTGAAAGTAGGCCTAACCTTTCCCGGTCAAATTAGAAGTCCTTTCGCTCTTACTCATGGAAAGTCTCGTATGCTGTTATAATCAATCGGTTCAGAGAGTGGACGTTATATACCTCAAGTAAATAATATAAATAAGTTACATAATTTCCACGACAGATATTCAAGAACTGTTAAGATGACTATGTAAAGAAAATCGAGCTTGTATCTTACGAATCAATAATAATAATATTTAGCACCGCGTCTTACTACCCGTTCGGGTTATACGCTTTAAGTACTAATTACTCTAATGGATTAGGAATTGGGGGAGGATTAATTAGAGGAAGTGAACACGCATTTGCGTGGAGGGAGAGTGGAAAACCATTTAGGAAAAACCACCCCCAGTTCACCCGACCGAGATTCGAACCTCGATCTCTCCATCCTCAGCAGTCGAGCTCAACACGACAAGCGCGTTAGCCAACTACGACACCGAGCTTGTATCTTACGAATCTATATTTTATTTTTATTTTAACAAAATATGGTCTTTTAATTATAAAATGTGTAAAAATAGGGACCTTAAACCTAATTTCCTTCCATCCCACATTGAGAAGACTGTATAGACTATGTGCTCCAGTACTACTAGTTTGGAAAAAAACTTTTACACAGAGAGTGCACAAAAAACCTAATTATAGTTATTTCATTAGAAAACAATTTTTTCAAAGCAAACTAATTGGAAACTCTTCCTTCATCTCTGACAAGACATCTTGTGAATGTGGGGAATGCCAGGCCTCAGCCGTGGTTCGGATTCCACGTTAAAATGTAGGTCCTCCATTTCATCTCACAATCACCCTACTATTACACATTAGCGTAAGTGCGTATGACCCGAACGGGTAGTAAGACGTGGTGCTAATAATAATAATAATAAATTAATTGGAAAAGGAGAATTTTAATAATATCCTCATGTATTTTAAGGTTTTAATAACGAGTTCTGAAAAAAAAACTACTGTGATTGTCCAAGAGGTTTACGAGAAACGGTGAGTTATGTCTTAGGATTTTCGAAAATTTGATTGTGGTAAACATGATGCCGCCCAGATATACCCTGGAAGAACTTCAAAATGTGTCCGTCTTACGCGCTCGTGTCGTGAATTCAAATATGGTCTGCACTTTGCACGGCGCCTATATGGGTTCATACCGATCCACTAACTTCAGTAGTCGAATGCTCTGAGGTAGGGGTGACTCCCAAACCGCTTTAGACCAAAGGAGTAAAAAAATATATATATATTTCTTACACACAAAAAAAGTTTTCACCAATTTTATGAACATTCAATGACAATACTTTAGTTTTTTTTAACCACCCATATCCTTTAGTTACGCTAATGACTTAGGGATTAAGAAGGTCCAATTTAGAGGAAGTGTATCCTCATTTGAGTGGAGGGAGAGTGGAAAACCATACTGGAAAAAAGAATCTTCAGTACACCCGGCAAGGATTTGAGCCCAGATCTCCTTGTCATCAGAATTCTAGTCTAACACGACAGTGACGCCTTTCAACCACAGAACCAGGGGGTGACGACAGTTAAATTTTACACTTATGAAACAAACAAAAACATTAGATGATTTGAATGCACCTTTGGCAAATCTCCCTAATTCAGATTTGAAAAAAAAATTCCCAACCTAATTATTACTACTGATGAGATATTTTAGTGTGAAAAACATATAAAGAATTTTCTAAGACTGCCTCACGGAGCCCTAGTTCAATGACGGATTACAAGGGTTTCACGAAGTACATTTTGACCAAAGCTGGTCGAAGACGTCACTCTTACAATAGATTGGACTGCTGATGTCTAGGAGATCGGGGTTCAAAACCCTATTGATTGTACTGAGGGTGATTTTTCCAATCTTTCTCCCTCTCCACGCAAATACGGTTTCACTTTATTTAAATTCAACCTTCCTCATACCCAACACATTAGCGTAATTAGTATATTCACGTACAACCCAAAAGGGTAGTAAGACGTGGTACTAATTATTTTCTGTTTTTTTTTATAGCATCACGTCTTACTACCCGTATGGACGTCCTGTATTAGAAACATTGTCTTAGGCTGTCACAGGAAGCTGTGTTCTTGCAACGATCTAAATAAACCTTATTTCATTAGATCCATGTACAGCCACGCCAGTGATCACATGGTTTAGGGCATTCAACTTCCAATACACGGGTTGGCTAGAGATGATCTAAAGGGCTACGTTCGAATACCAGACATTCCCTCCTTCTCCCCAAATAATTTTCCTTCTTCATTTTTTTTTTTCTAAAATATTACTTTCCTAATCCTCGCTTCATGACCAGGATGGGTGGTAATACGTGGATGAAAAAAACTAGATACCTCCGATCGACATTCCCAGTCGCAGACAGACAAACATATGGCATTGCAAAAAACACTTAATCGGGTTTAGTGCGTCGTGAAACGCCAACTTCCATCAAAATATCGATTTCTTTTTACGATCACAATACTTTCTTTTTCAAAGGGATCACGTGAAAGTAAAAAAAAAAGATCATCACTCTTCAAATGCTCCCGTGTAAAAGTAACGTTCCCGAAGTGTGTGGTTTTGGCACGTGATCAAGGTGGTTTACACTCACACACATATACACACACGTATGTAATAGACACGTGTGGAGGAATAATTGCCGTACTTTAGTGGCCGTTAGATCCGGTCCGGAACTCATGTCTATACGTCTCAATCAGTCGGACCTACGTCGGAGTAATATGAGGGGAAAGGGTGTGGAGGGGTAAAGTAGACATGCCCGGCTCGCCTAGCGTTGTCTGACTTTGGTTCCGCTCGATATTGACGCGCGCGCTGCAACGAACGCATGCGTGTGCGTGTGTGTATGTGTATGTGTGTGTGGACTAGACTTGTGGGAGAAAAGCGTCCAGGTAAATGTGTGAACGTTATAGATTTCCCCCAAAGTGAGGTAAAGAAAGAAGGAGATACAAAAAAAGAGAGTGGGATTCATAAAACAGCCTTGGTGATGTTGCCATGATGTTGTCAAGCGTCAGCTATCGAAAGGGGAAAAAAAAGCCAGCCCAAGAAAATAACAGTTTCTGAAATTAACCAAATCTTATAAACATTTTGTAACCGAGAAAATAAATCCTAAAATATATTGTTTTTGTATCTACATTTGGTTATCTCAGATTAATGTATTTTATTATTAATCTATAATTTTTATATTTACCACGCATACATTAATAATAACTCCACTGAAATATAGATGATAAAAGGTAAAATTTTAGAGAAAATATACCCTCATTTACGTGGACAAAGAGTTGGAAACCTTTTTGAAAAAAAAACCGACTTCAGTACACCCAACCGGTATTCGAACCCAAATCTCCCTTCCGCTAGCAAACAAGTAAACGATAACTTATCATGAGTGTGATGTGTTAAATCATGTACTTATTAAATATCTTTAATTAAAAATGTGTAAAATATTTTAACATCAAAAGGAAGCTATCTTCTTCAGTGGTCGTTTGATCTAAGCTCCAAGAAGTTCCTATCGTAATATACTAGACTGCTGATGATAAGATCGAGGTTCAAATCTTTGTAAGGTGCACTAAGGGTAGTTTTTTTTTCCTGAATGGTCTTCCCACGCTCCCTTCAAACTAATGCAGGTACTCTTCATCTAATTCAACCCTTTTTTAATCTCTAACTCATTAACATTATTAATACATATGTGTATAACATTAACAGGTAGTAAGACGTGGTGCTAAATATATGAATGTATATTATAGTCTATTAAAAGGTAATTAGTTTGATACTATAATTTAAAATTAATCTAGTAGGACCTAAGATAAGGGCCAATATAAGTATACCTATCCACACACTTTTTAAATAATTATGTCATAAAATATTGAACGTGATTTAAAATTACGTGAAAGACCATAAGGACTAATTTAAAATGCTATGCAACCAGCATCGATAGATAGGTGGACAAAGGCATCAGACTCGTCTATTGCGGTTCACCATCTATGGCACAGTTGGTGTTCGAATCAGGGCTAGGGTTACTAAGTTTAAGTTTCCTCCAAATGGTTTACCATTCTCCCAACAAAAATAAGGGATGTCTCCTATAAAATGCAATTTTAAGACGCATTGCAACAAAAAAAAAGGCCATGAGAAATCGTACGCAATATAATCTCAGGTACAATTTTAGAACTCTTATACTATTGTGAACCAATATATCTGAAATATGTAGAGAGCTAATCATGGTAAAGGACCGAATGACATGTTGACCTTTCATTTAGGCTGTTATTTTTCTTTCCTCCATAGCCACCCTAACATCTCGTCTCACCTGGCCAACATATAACCAGCCTGGCTACAAACTTCCGGACGACACGTTACTTTCAACTGACTTTAATAACTAATTAACATACACGCTTGAGAGAGCAGCTAGTCACATTATCACCAACTCAACAGTTTGTTTCTGTATGGCCGAGTTTGGCACGGTCTTTACAATACTTTAAATGAAGAACAAAAGTTTTTTCATTCATCCCAAGTGGGAGTAAAAATATAATATTCTTATTCCTTAAGGTGGGATGGACGGTTGACGCGAGAAAAGGCGAGTGTTTTGGCAGTTTTTATGGCAAAACTGCTTTTGGCCAAAATAAATCAAATATTGCTCCAGTACAAACAGTTTAATTTTCTTCACATGTTGTTATCAACATTTCCTGAATATCTGACATGAGCATGGTAGCCTTATCTAACAAACTTTTTAAATTAAGAGAAAAAGTTCTCATTAAATTCCAGAGCACCTTTGACAGATATTTAAGAAATTTTGAGATCACCATGTGAAGAAAATTAAATTCTATATTTGTGCTGGAGCAATATTTTATTTATTTTGGCAAAAAAAAAAAAGTTTTGCCATAAAAACTGTGAAAACACTGGTATTTTCTCTCGTCCTTCTCCATCCCACCTTAAGGGTTCACTTTGACTTAAACTCTAGTTTGGCTGTGATGTAAAGATCATGGTTTGAATCTTAGGCATTTGTACTGAAGGTGGTGTTAATTAGATGGTTTCTTATTCCCTCTCCACGCAAATGTGAATTAATATTATAGTCTAAGCAATAACCCCCTAGTTTTTTATAATCACCGTATATTACTTACTACCTGTTCATGTTATATACATATAGAATACATACTATCGTAGGATAGGAATGAGGAAGGCAGCATTTTAGAAGTGATGTACCTGCATTTAAGTGGAAGGAAAGTGGAAGACCTTTTAGGAAAAACCCTCTTCAGTAGACCCGACCGGGATTCGAACCCTGATCTCCCAGTCTTTATCAGGCTAGTCTAACACGAAAGCAATGCTTTGAAGTATTAAATTATGTACATTTCAACATTAATTTGATAATATGGATTTTAAAAACAGACTGTTCATCATAGTAGACAGTAAATATATTATGCTGTCTATATAGAAACGTTAGATTAGATTTAAGTAACCTCTATTTTTAGTATAGCCTAGTAAAAAATTAATTATTTTCTTACCCGCTTCCGTGGTCACATAGTCTAAAGCGCTACTCTTGCAGTAGACTTGACCACCGATGACGGAGATATTGATGCTTGAATCTCGGTCGGGTGAACTAAGGGTGGGTTTTTTCAAAATGATTTTCCTCTCTCCCCCACACAAATGATGTTACATATCCTATAAATATAACTTTCCTAATCCCTAAAAACCATTAGCGTAATTAGTACATAAGTGTAGTCGGTTAGTAAGAGCGATGTTAAAAAAAATACATTTTATTATAAAACGCTCTGCTTTGTATTTTATTTGAAATCAACCTATTAATTTTATTATCAAACACGTCCTTTACAGACTCCGTCTTTAAATATTAGTGATGTATCACTGTGGGGCTTGCTTCGTGATCATATACTTTTTTTTTTACTCTTTATTGCTACCAAAATCCACCCAATCCCTGGTACAATAGATATTCCCGATTCAAACGGAACAGCATAATCCTTGGAAGTCGATCTCCCTTACATGTCTAGCCTTGGTGGAGGGGATTTATTTATACTATTATAACTAAAACGTGGGCACAGGAAAAGGCATAATATAGGCAAGGTGAGACACGCGAGGAGAGTGTGTGTGTGTGACACAAAATAAGTGGTAATACAGCAATTCTCACGCACACTAAAGGTGTCATGCAACACGTCAACTTTTTTTTTTTCTATTCCGATAATTTCTTTCTATTCCCCTACACGGACTCTTTATTGTATGGTGACCTAACGTTTTATATACTGAGTGAAGGTTGCTATGTTATAAGGCTCGCAATAAACAAAATATTTCTTAATTATATTTAATTTATAATTAAGAATATATGTATATATATATATATTCTTAATTATTTTATTTTAAATTATTGATAAAATCAAGATAATTATTTTTATCATCGCATCTTATTAGGGACTTACCTGTTCAGGTTATGCTAATATAATTATGATAATTATTCTGGGATGAATTCAAAATTATATGAAAGATTCTTAATCGACAGTTAAAAAAAAGTCAATCGATTTACTTTCACGGCAAGTCATGTGATCTGCAGATGTCACTTTTGACTACATATGATATTATCAATAAATATAAAACTAGTAATTCTGTGAAAAGTAGATCCCATTCCCTCCATGTTATTATAGTTATTAAAGTCTTAAGATTTATCTTTGGATTTCGCTCAATTGCTGATGGTTTGAAATCCAAATAACTTGAAATGAGTTACTAAACTAAACACCTTTTGAGCAGCCACCACTTAGAAAAACCACGTCCTACGTTATTTGGCCTAGATTCAAAGAATGTCCATGGCAACATTTCGTTAAATTTTTTTCCACGTATTTGACAGTTATCGTGGAAAAACCAGACAAACAGATTTTTGGGCAAACTGATTTTTGGGCAAACAGATTCTTGAAACTGGTAACCAGATCTAAAAACTATATTCCTAAGAGGTTAAACTTAGGCCCAAAGAATCTATCTGCCAAATTTTGTTAAAATTTATCAGAACATTTGACTCTTATAATGGAGAAAATGTATAAATGGGACAGAGAGATCAAATGCCATATTGTCAAGTTCAAATTTGGACCTCAATACTCTCGGTGGATAAAATAACGTAGTGAAATTATTTTAGTCTAATGTTGGCCGTAAATATGTTTGTATTCACCATCATTTACTTCTGATCATAATCTTAATATAGATCTACAAGTATAACGAACTAAAATTAAAACTGTATTTGCGTTCGACATCAACGAGCCCAATAAGTAGCGCCGGTTCACGGTCCACCGTTTGTAAAAAAATTGTACTAGGACTTTATGCGAGTAGAGGAGAGTGTGAGGATGGGTGGTAGGATATGTGCTTACCCCGGCGCTGCTAATTGGCGCAATTAGCGAGTTCTGGGAGAAGGACTCGCGCTGTAATCACAAGGCCCTTAGCTCGGCCGTATGAAGCGTTTCCCTCCAGTCAACTACGATTACATAAGCTAATCCGCCAGTCTTTCTAACAGAAGTAAAGATAAGCCTTATGGTGACGGTGGTTTTAGGTCGTGAATAGGGAGGGGATGGTGGGCTATTTGATCTTTATGGGGAACGGCATTTACTCAAAATATGGAAAAGAAACCGTCCTAATTATGTCGTGGAGATAAAAATTCAACTGAATACCAAGTTCAACTGTTGACGGATTATTAAAAACAGAGCTATTGTTGTTTACTGTCTATTTCTTAATATTCTTACACCTATATTCATACGGTTTGCACTTCCAGCCAAATATTTATCAGTAATCCCATCAACTTATAATACTCCTACAAACAACAATTAATAAACCATTTTCAATAAATTATAATCATACATTGTATTTATTTGGTTAAATCTTTCAAATTTACCCCCCAAAAATGTATTATGAAATATGCAGGCATAATTTCCTAAAAAAACTTAGCATAAATATATCTTTATGCATATTTTTATTAATCAAATTAATTTTTACATCTATTATTGTTTCCAGCCTTTATCCTGGGTCAGTTTTCATTCGAGTAATATATTTTCCACTACCGGTTGGCTAGGCCTGTCGTAACTTCATATGTCTTATAATCTAACTTAAGACTAGGACAGACACAACATCCAGTCCTCAACCATTAATTTATCAATGTTAGAAGGTAAACCCACATTTCAACGATGATACCTTTTTCTGTCCTGCCGGGAATCAAACCCGGGACCCTTAGCTCAGTAGACAGACACACTACCGACTGAGTTAATGTGTAGAGTTTAATAAAATATATTTATAGTGAAATGCAATCGTGACATTGAAAAAAATCGAATCATTAGCTACTTCATATCTTCGACTGAGGGTTTTCCCTTACTCTTTCTCAAGGATACCGCGAGGGATACATTTTTAGTGAGCGCGGGCCGTATTTGGCACGTGTTTCGCTAGTTGGACCAAACAGAGCATTACTATTTAAAAAAGATATGATTGTCAATGACGAGAAGGTTAAGGTTTGTATATAATACGAATCAAATAGCCAAATCTATTATTCATGCTTTTAGTGAGGATTACTCCATCTAGATATCATATTTGGAAAATCGAAAAATGAAACTTGGGACACGGGAATCGAACTCAGGATCATTGGCTTAGTACGCCAATGCTTAATAAGCCAACTACCGAGTCGAAGATGGCTGCGTTATCTGATAGCTCGTGAGCTTAATAAAATCACACATTTGTAGCTGATGATTTCCGTACGTTCATCATGGACTCTGCCTTAAAATATGAGTGAAGAATAACCCTGGGCACAAGACGATTCCTGGATAGCGCAGTGATTAAAGCATTGGCGTACTAAACCAAAGATCCCGGGTTCGATTCTCGTGTCCATATGTTATTTTTCAATTTTCAGAATTCGTATATAATCCAGGTTCATTTCGTTCACCCTTAAACGGTAGCAATGCTACCTTGATGAAAACGCGATGGTTATACCTTATTAACAGCGCCATACCGGAATCATGCATGAAGACCTTACTACCTTTGAAGGTAGGCCAAGTGTACATTGCAGCGGTTTTATCTCCACAAACTAATCATATTTATAGCTATGATTTTCTCTTCCCTCTATAATGTGGTTAACTTATTCTGATATATATTATTCATCCTTACAAACTTAAATCTTTAATAGCCATAGTATTAAACGTACTAGCAAAAAAAAAGCAAGCTTAAACCATTATTTTACAAAAACAAACTGCATCGACGGGAAAGGAAGCTAAAGTGTCACTGTGGTTTGAACTCGTTTGTCAGCGATGAAAAGGTAATCCCAATTTTTTTCCCACTCTACTACGAATATGGCGGTTTTCTTCTAAACTCTACCTTCCTCATGCACATAGCATTATCATAATTAATATATACGCGTCCTGATACATTAGCTCAGTCCTTCACATGTCTACTTACTGAACCAAGGGTCCAGGGTTCAATTTCAGGCATTACCAAAAGAATGTATTATGGATGAAAGACAATTTGACTGAAAACATTAATAATATATTTGAGTTGATAACATCTTGGCAGGGAATTTAACATAGGTGGGGGCAGAGGAGTTATCTTGAGAAAGATATAAAGTAGTAATGTCTCCGCCCATTTTAGCAACACCGACCAGATAAGAAATCCGGCGTCCACTTTCACTGGGTGTGTCATTAATTGAGATTATCTGAACCTCTGACTCGGCCAAGCATATTATGCTCTACTATTTGGTGGTATCTCTACAATCGGTGCAGTCAAAACAAAACATTTTTATGAAAAAGACGTATATTTCCAATCACCAATTTAGACATATTAATAAAATTAATGAGCTTAAATAAGTTTCAAAAATACAAATATATTCTAAATAACGTCATTTTCTGCTACCAAATTAGATAAAATCAAATTACCGTAGTATAAAAATAACAATATATATATAATATTAAAAATGATGGGCAGCTATTATTTTTCTTAAAAATATTATAAATATTTCATTCTGTACACCTCAATTGTATGTCTAGTTTATTGTAAATTTCAGCCCCATATATTAATTAATCTACTTTAACAATGGTATGGGAAAAGAATAAAATAACAAATTTGAACCCTTATAACTCATGAGCTGCAATGATTTTAAATCCCTATCTATAGCTTATAGTTACAAACATGTTGAAAATGTGCAATACAATTTTAACTGTCGAATGACCTTAAAGTTGATGAATTAAATACTGGGGGCTGGTTGCTGTGTTTCTTCTAGATTTAAGATGATTTATAAGTCGAGTTTTGATTTATAATCAGTTGGTTCACAAAAAGTATGTTAAATACGCCAAATTAAAATAATATTATATATATTAGTAATATATAATGATAGTTTACATGTTTAAGGCCGGAGTGAATAGTGAAACATGGCAGTATTATTTTTATATTAATTATGATACTATCTATCAAAAGTGACAGCTTCAGATCACACGAGTCGATACATGAATATATAAACGTTATTTTAATCACTGTAAACAACCCTACTTCCTATCTGAAATCTAGCTCTAAATAGAAATCAGTGAGCAGACAGACTTCCTACATAAAAACCCAGATGACGGATTAACTTAGCTGTCCATCTTTATTAAATCGCTTGCTAAACACTGTGTTAGGGAATGCCGCAGAAGGGGACATGATTGCCAATTAGTGGAGTCCCCCCCCCCCCCAC
>CABEEJ010002613.1:65088-105799 GCA_901482245.1 Timema douglasi | reverse complement strand
CGTCATTTGTACCAAAGTAGAAGTCGGTGGCTGCTTCTATTATTATCATCAGTTTTGACATTTTATCGTCTGCCTGTTTAATTTTTTGTATGTAAGTTTTGATATGTTTGAGTACACCACAAATGTTGATCTCCTTAAATAACGTTAAAATTTCTTTGAAGTCAAAAGGGGCCGTTTGTTCTTCTTCCTTCGTCTGTTGTGGGTCGTTCCGTCTGGTAAGCGGGATGCCTCTGTATGATCGTGGTGCATTGCTAGTGTTGGTTGGTGGCGTTGTTTTGTTTTGTAGTGGTGGGAAATATTGTTTTGTTGTTGCCATCTTTTGTGCGAGGGTAGATAGTTTGTCATTTTTTTGCTGTCTTTGTTCGATTTTTTTCTCAATCAATTTTTGATATTCAGGGCACTTGGAGTAGTTTGCGGTGTGGTTACCGCCACAGTTCACACAATTAGCAAGAGTTGTGTTCTCTTTTTTTTTTTTGCAGTCAGAGGTCAAATGCGGCGTCAGGCATTTGACGCATCTAGGATTGTTTGCGCAGTTGTTTTTAGAGTGCCCGAATTTTTTGCATCGATGACATTAAAAGATGTAGTTTTGTGTCTGTACACAATGCTCTATTTTGACACGGGTGTTATTGATGTAAGTTTCCTGAAACAGTTTATAGTTCTTGTCGGTTCTTGGGAAAGTGCAAACGAAAATTGGTAGTAATTTGACGATATCTTGTGTTGTATTTTCAGTCTGCGTTCTTGAAGTAAATTGTCTTATATCAGTTGCTGTGTAGCCCATTGTTTGAAGTTCCTCCTTTATTTCGTCAGTAGGCATGTTGGGTGGGAGCCCCTTTATGACAAGTTTTAGGGGCTTGTCACTCGGGAGCGTAAAGGTATGATATTCTTGCCCTGCTTGTTTAAAAAATGCTTGAAGGGTCTTAAAGTCATCAAGATTTGAAGTGTGGATTTTGAGGCCGTCTCTTATATAAAAATAAACGTTGTCATAATTTGTAAAAATATAATTTCAATTAACTATATTTAATTTATTTTAGATTTAAATGGATTAAGATTATATTTAATTTATTAAATAACATATTGATGTTAATTAGTTAATAGAAACAAATAGTAGATACTATATTTATTTTTTAAATATTTGTATAGAATGAATTAAATTTAATATCTAGAATCATCGTATTTGTTTATATATTCTTTAGTTTAGCTTTTCTAAAAGTAACTGTTGTTATCTCATTGTTTTCATCTATAGAAATGGAATTAGGCTATATATGAGCTAATAAAAGTATTGTATTTAAAAAGGGCTTTTGGTTAAATATAAACATAATTGGTATATTTATTTTATAAAGTTTTAATTTAATAAATATACATCTATTTTAAAAATACGTTATACAGATTATTTTGTTAAACTATATTAGTATACACTATTGTAACTTAAAACATTACAACTGTACACAATATGTATGTATTTACTGTATGTAAAAATAAATTCTGCACGACAAGTTTGGAATGTTTTTGTCAAATGTGTTCTAAGGTATCAGCTGCCTGTCCTAGACTTCTGATTGTGTCTGCATTTTACGATGACGATTTCTGTCAACCACATGGTAGCTGTAATCGCTGTCAGCGAATTGATGGCGACAATAGCTAGGTTGTAACTCCCACTGACATCGCGAATGAAACCTTTAAACAACACAAAATGGGTGGAAAAATAAGTATTAGTTTCAATTGAGTATTTTAAGAGAAAACCTTTTGTTTTACTATAGCAAAATTGTCAATGTCATATTCATAATTGTAATAAATTTAGTTTTGCTATAAAAAAATCCACCAAGGATTCGTTACCGAGAAAATTATTTACTAAATATAAAAACAAGTCATATTATAAAAAATGGTTAAATAATGGTTGAAGAGTATTACTAGTCTCTAATTTTCTTACAAATTGACATAACTTATAGGTAGTAAAAGGTCACTAAAGCTACTTTTACGTAATAAATGCTTCAAGTCATATTATATGTAGCTATAACCTTTGTTTGATAAAATCAATACTTATTACCATTGTTAGTTTAGTACAATCTTTAATTATCCCGTTTTATTGAATTGATTTCTAGTGCATTTAAATTTAGGTTGTGTCAATTTTATTTAGTCTGACTGTACTGTTACTGTTTTATTTCCGTACACGTGCAAGCAGGCTACGGTGAGTAACATACAGTTTGCTTTTTTACAGCCCTCACAATAATTAAAGAAAAACCTCGCACTATAGTTGCGAGAAATAGAGAAATATGCTTCATTTGTAAATTATATTGTTTTTATGTTCGTTTTCTAGAAGTAGTTTTACTTGTGTCCGTAAGAGCTCAGCATCTTCCGGGCACAATCTGAGTTTGAAGTCTGATAATTAGAGTTTGTTTTTGCTTTTACTAGACAGAGATGTTAACTGTCGATTCAGGTTAAGACGTGGGTGTGCCGATATGGCAAATTCATTATGATATATATAAAGTAAATCAATTTTCAAGCATTTACTTTTTTTAAACAATTAAACAAAACTATTTCTGTAATTTCTGAATAAAAATTATATCAAATAACATAATAAAATGTCTTTAAATTATAAGATATTTAAATCGCAGATCGCAGGTACGTATTGAAGATACCGTAACGCGACAAATCTTATCCAGCTTTGACAGCAAACAACGTGTGTGTATTTGATTTAAGGTGATCCAAATATAATTTTGTAAGGAAAAAACCTGTATATAAGCCTCGCTGGTCGAATTTTCTAATTCATCACTATAGCAATAGATTAAACTGGTGATGACGGGGAGATTGAGGCTCAAATCCTGGTTATATGAACTGAGAGTGTTTTTCCTAAATGGTTAATATCTCTGGCTTCACACAAATTTGTATACATTTATTTTAAATTTTACCTCTGTCATCCCTAATACAATGGCTCGAATAAAATGTTTGCATATAGCCTGAACTGGTTGTGAGACGCGTTAAAATAAAATTGTATTACTACTCATCTGTACGCTGATTTAAGCAAGCTGCTATTATTTATAGCACTCAGTTTTTGAAAAGAATGCAATTCTTGGCTTTAGCACTGTATGTGTAGTTTTGACGGCTCTCTTTTAGGTAAAATTGATCTGTAGGTATGAGCTTTTCAACAAATTAATATTAAGGGATGATAAAACTTGAACCAAATCATAAATTTCAAATTATATCCTGGGGTATTGGAGATGCGGGGATTTGGATTAGTGTTAGGAGGTATTTTACTATTTACAATAAGCCAAAAATCGCTTTCTTTCACATATTTTCCAAGAATATTTGAACTTTTATTGTACTTCTTTCGAAACAATTTTACCTATTCTAACAAAAACTAAGAAGGGGATGTGGTTTTACAATTCTTCCTAGTATATTCACCCTTTCTTGTAGGTCTTTACTTGTATATTTCCTAATTAAGTGAGAATACGTTAGTCCCATTTATTATTCCATTATTATGTTATAGTAAAATTACTAATGATCAAAGACCAAACTTATCCGCGTTTACAATTTTATCTTATCTTAGCAGCTAATACATTCAAATTTATTTTCTGTGACATAGTAATATTTTTGAATTCATGCTATTTTACATGTCAATAAAGTATTGAGACCGTCAAAAAAATTTTGGGTCCGAGATTTTGATGAATCTAGACGTTTCATGACACCCCGAATCTGAAAAAGTAGTTTTTGAATTTCCGTCTATCTGTCTGTACCTCCGACTAGAGCTAAAAGGATTTTGATTAAATTTCATTTCAAAACATTTATAAATATCCTAAACAAAATGGCTACTCTCAAAATTTCGGCAAAATGACTTAAAAGGCTTCGGCCTGTGCGTAAATTGTCACTTTTTACCATATCTCCGAAATTATTTGAGATATGAAATTACTTATAATTGTAGATATGTAGAGCTATTTATAATACAAGTATGTTATTAGCAAACTTTTTATAAAACCAATAACTCTAAAGCTATACACAAATATATTTATATATATTTTAACTTTTCGAAGTATTACGACCGTAAAAAATATTTAATCTGAAATGTTGATGGATGTCGACGTCTCATTACACCCCGAACCCTAAAAAGTGGCATTTCCAATGACGTCTGTCTGTGTCTTTTTAACCCCAAAGTTAAGAGTAGTTTAATAAAAAGCGAAAAGAGAAACAATCGATTTTGATTATAAATTCGTATTCGTATCGTATTTGTTGATTAAGATTATAAATAAACTGGCTATTTTAATTTTTTCATGAAAATGAATTTTAGGGTACTTTACAGAAGTGTAAATTTTAGTATCTCAGTAATTATTTGAAATACTAAATAACTTATCATTGCAAAATTGTAATACTATTAAAAATAAAAAACTTGTATATTAAATATTTATTTTATAAAACCAACAGTTTCTGGTATATTGCCAAATATATTAATACAATTTTTGAGCTTTAGTTGTAAATATATATTAAAATTTTAACGCAATAATTCTTTAATGCCATAGAGTAAGAAATGAGGAAATTTCTCAAAATTATAGGTTCTCTTTCTTTCAATCTCTTAGGAAAAATGTTTGTACAACAATGATCTATCTTTATAATTTTAGATTCAATAGTGTATATTTACCTATTTTATTGGTCAACATTTATAAATGAGCAATTTAATAGCAATTCAATAACCAAAGATGAGCAACCCCTAGTGAAACGTTGAGAATTTTAAACCGAAAGTAGACATTTAATACTAAGTGTTGACCCACGGGGACCCAAAATCAATATTTTTACTTTCTCGCTTCCTTAAAGTTTTTGATCGTCAAAAAAATTGATCTAGAGATTTTGTTGGATGTCGTCGTCTCATGACTCCGCGAACCCTAAAAAAAAGGTTTTCACAGTGCTGTCTGTCTGTCTGCCTGTACCTCAGACTAGAGCCTAAACTATCTTTTCGATTCGGCTAATACTTGGTATATAGGGTTTTCATAGGTTTACCCCAAGGAATTTTTGTAATTTGATATCCAACCGTAAAATTAAGGGGTTTTCTTAATAGCGGAAAGAGAAAAAATTGATTCTATCAAAATCGGCTTTAACGATTTTGATTAAACTTCATTTAGGAATTTTGATCAATATTACAAACCAATGGCTACCCTCAACTTTACGTCAAAATTAAGGGTTCCATTCTGATGCGTAAATTCTAATTTTTAATTTTATATCCGTAAGTATTTGAGATATGAAATACTTATCATTACATCTATGTGGATCTATTTACAATAAACATCTCTTACTTGAGATATATTTTTATAAAATCAAAAGTTTTCCGGCTATACACAAATATATATATATTTTTAACTTTGCTAACACTTTTAAGGTAAAGTATTACGACCGTAAAAAAAATCTAGCCCCAGATGTTGATGGATGTCGGCGTTTAGTGGCCCCCGAACTCTAAAAAGTGGTTTTTGCAACGTTGTCTGTCTAACCCTAAAATTAATAGCAGTTTACTGAAGGGTGAAAAGAGAAAAATTCCATTTGATCAAAATCGGCTATAACGATTCTATCTCTTACATTTTAGACTCAATAGTCAGTCAATAACTACCTATTTAATTGGTCAAAATTTATAAAAGATAAATTTAATAGCAATGCAATAACCATAAGATATTCCTTAGTAAAATGACGAAATTTTAACCTGAATTCAAAATTTCAATACGAATACTAAGTGTTGACCCTCGGGGACCCAATATCGATATTTTTTATTGATCCAAATATACAAATGAAGACGTTAATTATTTACAATAAAATTATAAAATTTAAAACAATGAATAAAAAATGTGTTATGTATGTCTAGCTCAATTTTTTTCTCGGGGTTTTTAGTGTATATTATATTACGAATTTTAAGTAAGTATCTTCATATCTAAAAAAATAAATTGAGAAAGTTCGTGTGGAGCTCCGTACTATTTATTTGTCTTTAACAATGTAGCTGTAAAATAAATATTAAAAATAAATGAGTTAATAAGGAAACATTGTATATTTTTATGTTTCTTGATTTTGAAGTTTCCCGAATATGTGTTCACGTGATCTAAGATATCGGGATAGCGATGGATGTAGAAGTACAAATAAACACACTTTGGTTGTTAATTTTTATTTTTTACCATCCAGAGGTATACTTCACTTGATGATGGGCTATGAAATTATAAACCTTCAGTGATCAAACTATAGTGTTTCCTGTAATAACTGTGCAAAGTTTCAAACTTTTAAATTTTGTTGTTTTCAATTTAAAAATACGTGGGGAGAAGTAGTTTAAGGCACTAAGCTCTGAATATTGGCTAATTAATGTAAAAAATAAAATAAGGCAAGGAAATCACACCCTTATGTTTTGATAAGTAGAATACTTATGCAAAGTATATTTTAATTATTAGCACCACGTCTGACTACCAGTTCGGGTTGTACGCACTTACGCTAATGTGTAATGGTAGGGTGATTGTGAAATGAAATGGAGGACCTACAGTTTAACGTGGAATCCGAACCACGGTGTATGTCTGGCAATCCCCACATTAACAAGTGGTAAATAATACACGTCTTATCAGAGGTGAAGGAAGGGTTTGGCCATCAGATAAATCTGTGCTGGGACCAAGGATTGAACCCCGTACCCCAGTACAGAATTCTGATACCTTACCCCTAGACCACCAAGTCACCAATGCAAAGTATATTAATATTTAAGTTTTAGTTATGTTGTTGTTAGCACTGTCTTACTAACCGTTCAGGTTCTACGCATATGTACTAATTACACTAATTTTTGAGGGATTAGTTGAGCTTAGAGGAAGTGTACCCGCATTTGCGTGGAGTGAGAGTGAAAAACTATTTAGAAAACCACCCCCGGCTCACCCGACTGGGATCGAATCACTATCTCCCTGCCATCGGAAGTCTATACTCTTGCAAGTATAGTACCTTAGACTATGTGGCCACCAAAGTGTACTAGGCTATTGTAATTTATCTTTGGAGCTCAAAATGAAAAATATATATTTTATAACTTTCCTTGGATTTGAGTTTGAAACTTTAACATGGCGATTAAGTTAGATAGAAACAAGTTAAAGCTATCGTTTTACCAGTAAATTGATAGTGATCGTAGCGTTGTTCACGTGATTTAAGGCTGCTGGTTCCTATTTTATGTAAAGTTTTTTGGAAAAAATAATGCTGCGTTTCACACCTTCAGGTATCTCTAATAAAACTAAACAAAGATCATATTTTATTTTAATGATAATAATCATTAATATTAAGGTGATCATTAACCTGATTTTTAAATTCCAAATATAGGAATTTCTTAGCCACGTATTTTTTGTGTAATATATTTTTTACAAATAAGATTAATTTATACAACATTCATACAACTGTATAGAACCTACCTATGAATGGTCCAAACATCATAAAAATAATCCCATTGGCCACCATTTGAAGACCAGAGGCTGATGCAAGTCTTTCTATCGGCACGTAATTAGGGATTACTAAAGACATATAAACGGTCCTGACACCTTTAGCTATACCTAGAGCTATTCCAACTATCAGGACAGACTCGAAGGCCGTAAAAAATATCAGTGCTGAAAAATAAAATAAATGATCAATAATTTTAAAATATTAATGCCAAATAAATATTGCATAAGTATTTGGTGACTTTGTTATCTATACTAAAATATACTTTAATTTGAAAAAACCTATAAAAAAGTATAGTTATGCATATATAAATAAAATAGTTTAATTAAAGTAATGAAAAGTTATTGTTTTCTATTTTCTTTATAAACTCATAATCTCAGCATACTTTGTAAACATGTTTGTTTATCTGACCACTAGCAAGAAAGTTAACTTTTTTTAAACATTACTTCTCATCTATTTTAACATCAATATGCAATATGGCTTTTCATAACTTTAATACTCACATAGTTAAGGACAATTCAATTATAAGATTAATTCATTATATATTTAAAATGAATAGGCACTAAAAATAAGCAAGTGTGAAATAAATTTATCTATTAATTAATTTAAAAAAAAATTGATGATCATTTTATGCTATTGGTTAACTTGATAAAATATTATAAAGTAAAAAGTACTTTTTCAAAGATAAAATAGGATAATATACTTTTTAAAGAATTATATATTTTTTTAGTGGGAATAAAAAGGGGAAAGTTTTCAACGTGTATTAAAGATACGCCAAGGACTGGAATAATAAATATTGCTCCCTAAAAATGGTGATAATAAAGGTAATTAAAAGTAAATTAATTTAGGTTAAGAGAGGGTTAGAAAATACCAATTTTTAAATATCGTCCTAATTGCATAGGGCCAATATTATTACTAAGCTTTTTGGTCACAAATATATCGCCACATCTGTTTAAACAGAACCAATCTAGATTCCAAACATAGTGTACTATCCAAGTAAAATTTTAGTAATTATTGACCCTGAGAATGAAAATACCTGGAAATTTCGTTTGTAAGCCGATGGTGCACTAAGCCAAAGTTCTTTGTTTTCATTGCCATATTAAGAAATTATTTTTAAACTAATACTTAGTTAAATACCTAGTAACGCCAGCATATGAGTACCAAACAATGTATTCAATCTAACTTATTTACAAAATTACTGTAAATATTTTTAGAGCTACTACAAATTTTAAAATATTTTAAAATAATTCCTGGACAATAATTTGCACTACGGGTGTTTGGTTAAAATTATCACTACTTTATCAAATGTTTTACCGAGATTATTAAACAAATTCAAGAAACATATTTTTTATAAGACCTATATATATATATGATTTTGACTTAATAAGCGACAGTATGACTTAAATAAGAAATAAGGATAAAAATGTATACAAACCGTCTAGTTAGTGCACTGTTGATGAGACTCAATCCCATGTTGAGGTCATTTATTTCAAATTTATCATTTTAGCTTGACAGATTTTTTAAACTAACTGTTATATAAAAATTAATATAATGCTTGTTGATTGTTGAAACACTCACTTGTTCTTGAAGCAATCAGCATGGCCATACTGATAAGATACATGGTCCTGGCACTGTATTCCATGTAGTCAGCGAAGAATGGGGAAATAAACCTGAAGATGATGTCTGCTATTCCGATCGCAGACATAACGGCGGCAGTTTGATCGTTCGTGAAGCCAAGGTCACCCAGGATGAATGGTGTCATAAGAGAAAAGTTGGCTTCAGCGCATATCGCTATCGACATGCCTAGCATCAAGTTTACATAGTAAGGGTCTTTAAAAAGAGTTAAATCTAACTCTTTGACCATTTTACCTGTAAATCGCTTATAACACCCCATCTCTTTCGATTCATCAACATTTTCTTTGGAAATGTCTTTTTTTATTATGCTGGAATGCGAGAAGAATGTATTAACACAGTACCTTAAAACTACATTAATTCGAATGACTTGTATAAAACTAATAATTGAAGCTTCATGAAAGTATTATCTCTCAAATTTGATAGTATATATTAATAAACTTATTCACATTATATTTAAATCCATTAACAAACGAATAGGCAACTTCCTACAGATCCGATTCCATTTCTTGGTGAATATACTCGTACTTTGATGTGTCATTGACAATAATGGAGGTATATTTATTACAGGTCATTATTTATTAATTTATTAATTAAACTTAAGCTTGTGAGAAATATGATGGTTTTATTTTCACAAATAAAACATACCTGTTATTTCTATTGACTTCTATCAAAGCAAAATCATTGCTGGCAAATTTGATGCGGTCAATTTCGACAGGTTTCTTGGATAAATCGTCTAGCAGACTGTCATTTTCTTTTTCTTGTTTATCTTCCTCATCACATTCTTTTAATGGAGTGAAAGTTTTATCGTCGAATATCTTGACACAACTTCCCATGTAGCTGCTGTTCAGAGATGTGGTGGACCACCATTTCTCGCTCTCGTCTGATAACGTCTGCTTTTTAGACGAGATCAGATTCGAACTCTCTTCAAATGGTCCTTGTGATCTCTTCTGAGATGATTCTGAGTTTTTTCGTTTCCCTGTAATATGCAAAACCATATTTATTTTTAACTAAGTAGTACGTAATATTATAAATGTATTTTAGGGGGAAACTGTAAAGTTTTTTTTGTTTCATTTTAAATCTTTATCTGGAGAAGAACTCAAAATACATGTTGAGCATGTATTAGTATTTTTATCATGAGGGAGTTTGTGTGAGAGACTATTCCGGTCAAATATACAAATCGGTTGTGTGTACAGCTAAATATAAGTATATAACTTAATTTATGCCATTAGGAACGCTATAAATAAATACAAGTAGAGCTGTCCTTGTAGACTATAGAGAGTAGGTACTAGCTGGTCAATATTAACTAATACATCATCTGCAGTCTAAATGCTACATACTTTCAATTAATACTATCTTATCATGGGATCAATAGTTCAGTCATTTGTTTGCTTGAATTTTAAAGATAAACGATTTGTTGTATATTTACAAGCAAAGAAGAATGTCTGACTCTTCATTGATGGGTTTTATTAAAGTGGGTCATTTTGATTAGGGTTGCCATTGCTAACGATCTAGTAATTCTCGCCTTATAAGTAAGCCTTGTTGATGTTATATTGATGATAAATTGTTCATATATTAGATTTTCAGAGTTTTTTAAACGAGGTGATTGCCACGCTTAAAATTAGGGATAATACATGATAGATTTGAGAAAATGCGTGTTGCAAAAATCAGTTGTTTTGGGTGATACAAATATTAGCGATAGATTGGTTCGTTTATTAGATTAATATTTAATCTGGCATCCTATATTTATATGAAACTATTTGGTATATATAGCAAGAAAAATTCAAATAACTTTATACTTTGGTTGTGAATGAGAAACAAACCAATTGATGTTCACATCTGATTAATCAGATTTTCTTAGCGTTGTACAAACTCAGTATGGGTGAAGTATTAATTTAAAATGGTTCTTCTGAACTTAGATTATCTCTCAAATAACTTAGCAAACAGTATTTACCTTCTCGAGGATACACCCTCCTGTCTAGCATGGGCGTGTCCAAGCCGAATATGGATACGGCGTCTATGTTCTCGATGGAAGAAGCTCTAGATATAGGCCTACTTGTTTTACGTCTTAAACCTTCTCTGCCATAGTCGGGAACAATTTTTTTAACTTCTGTAACATATTTATTGAAAATTAATTTAATGCATTAATTATTTGAATATATTTTTTCCGCCAATTTATTCTTTTTAGTTAAATTATTTTAAAAAAATACCCAAACTCATCAAATTGAATCCACGTAGATCTAAATATTTAAAAAACTAAATCTGAAAACTGTTTGATTTTTTGTGACAGTGATTTTTTCCTAATAAAATAAAAAATATGTTTATTTAACTCTTAAAACAAGAATAGTTTTTGGCATAAAGAAATCGTAAAAAAACACTTTAGTTGAAATAAAATTATTCTGTGTCATAAGATTAGGTATTGTGTCAGCTAATGGTAGTTTATATAAAGCTATTTGTTTTGAAAGATTTCGTTGTCATTGTTTGAATGGAAATTAATGTTTTCGAGTATGAGCCACGATAAATAAATAATAAATTTCGAGATTTCAGCTGTAGTTACAAATGCCAACATATGGGATGAATGATGAATCAACTGACCTAAAATTCTTGTCCACGAAATGTATGTCAGCACACATCTCAGATTATAACTGCTGTAACTACAGCCATAACGTCGGAAGTTATTATTTATTCAATAGAGTTCAAGCAATATAGCACTAAATTCTATATAAAGCTAGTTTTTTAATTTGTGTGAAGCTAAGCTATGAGATGTTAAATTAATTTATTTCAGGTTAGGAAACTATAGATCATTTATTAAATAATTTTGTTTTAATAATATAATAATGAATATTTTAAGGTTTGAAATATTAAATTGCATTTTTAATAATCCATAAATGTGGAGGATGAATAAATTCAAGCTACAAATTATTACATAAATTAAATATTATTTTTTAATATATATCATAAATGTAGATATTAAAAGCTCGTAAATAAAACTTATTTTTCTCACTAAAACAAACTAAATAATTTAAATATTTATGACAGTTTTCAAACTATATGACACATACTTAGAATTTATTAAATACATTAGATATTTTTAATTATTGAAAAGTTATGGCACTCACATAAAAGTATTTAATAATTAGTTGAAACATTTTCCAATGTCTTAAAATATCTTCTGAGAATATAGAAAATTTGTTTAGAAGACATATAATCAATCATACATCCGTCTTTTTAGGTTATATCCTGATTGACCTCAACAAGTTTTTAAGGGGCTATTTTTTACACAATAATTAATAAAGATATAGCAATACATGATATTTAAAAGTTAAATCATTTAAAAATAAATTATACAAATTACATTGCACAGACTTCGTCTAACCCATTTAAATAAAAACGAAGATTTTTACTCAAAAGACATTGTTGCAGAAACATAAAAGAAAAAAAAGTATCACATTCCACGAGAGAGCATAAATTAAATAATATACAATGATAAAAAAAATATTGAGAAAAGATATTCATTTTAAGAACCGCGTCTTACTATACGTTCGGGTTGTCCGCTTTTGAGAAAAGTAACATCTCTGTTCACCAAAAACCTCAATTTAAAAATAAATTTGCCAACAAATCAGAAACTACTGATTTTACAAAATTATATTTCAAATAAATGTTACAATTTTTAAAAGTGCTACAACTTTTAGATGTTTAGTTATTTCTTATACCAAAGAATTGCGGAGGATAGTAATTATTTAACACCGCATCTTACTACCCATTTGGGTTTTACACCTAGGATAAAATCAGATTTGGGGATGTCCGCTTACTTTAATTAACGTTTTAGAACCAATGTTCGTGGGTTCAAACACAGCCGAGTTCAACAAATTTTACTTTAGCGACAAAAATCTGTAGCACAACTTCCTTCGGAGGGGAAGTAAATTAGTCGCGTCGATTCCATTGAGGAAGGTAAGAGAACACTGGAAGGTATGTGAAATATATTTCCTGGTAAAATTGGTAGCTCCTTTCGCACTCTCTCATAAAAAAAATTCGTATGCTTATATAATCAATCGATTCAGAAAAGCAAGTTTAACAACACCTCAAGTAAATAATCTCTCAATTATTTTCATGGACAAATTAGATGAGCCATTTTGTTTGTAATGTTTAGTAATGCTTGGATACAAATTTTAATCAAAATCGTTAGAGCTAATTTTGAGAGAATTTATGTTTTCACCTTTAGCCCTTAAGAAAACTGCCCTTAATTTTAGGGTTAAATTTATAATTCCAAAAATTTCTAGGTAGACACTTATGAAAACCCAAATAGCAAGTGTGAGTCTGATCTGTAAAATGGTTTTGGCTCTAGGCCGAGATAAAAACAGAGAGATGGCATCGCATAAATAATAATAATAATAATATTTTGATTTCACTGGCTCATTAAATGTCGACATCCACCAAAATCTTGAATTTGACTTTTTTTATAATAATATTACTTTTTCAACACGAGGGGTCGCAAGAAAGTTAAAAATGCAAAGGTGATTACGTGCATAGAATTTTAAGTGAAATATGTTGATTTAAGTACTGAAACAAAATAAAATAATTATCTAGTGTTCAAATTACCATTATTTTTACTGTTTTTGGAATCTTCGTGGTCATCTTCCTCTTGGTTGTTTGCCTCTGGTTCTACCACCTTCTTTATTAAGTGCCATTTGATAGGCTGTAAAAGGAAAGCTCCCACAAGAGCATGTAGAGATAGGGCTCCTAATATCAGCCCTGTACCTTGTACACCATAAAATGACATCAGTTTGCTGATTAGTGGGGGCATTATGACCGGACCTATGCCTGTCAAGGTCATAGCAAAGCCCATCGCCTTGCCACGTTTCACCTTGAAGTAGGAGTTTAAGGCCAAAGAAAACGCTGGTGTCACCAGACATACTCCTAGAGCTGGGGAAGGGAATAAACAAAGTTTACTTTATAAATCAGAGATACATTTAAATACAGTCAAAATCATGGATAAAAACCCAATACAAGGCCAACTAACAGGATTCTACTTTTATTTTCGATCCAAAATGTATTTCACTTGGCAACAGCGAGATTGTGATCAGTGAAATTTTATTTTTATGTTAAAATTATTTTATTTATTAGATATTTTATTTGGTAGTATAATGGTTTCACTTGTCTCAAATCCAAAGTTATATAGTGAAGAGTCCAGAATACTGTAATACGACATTTGGTTTGAGCGGATCTACCTACTTAAGTTATGCGCTATCTGTGGGGTGGGGTGGGGTGGACTCATTACTTTACTAGAGTCCTTGTTTTGACAAGTTTTAAAATGTGGTATGGTTTTGAAATGTAATAAAAGCCTATGTAGACGCCAAAACAGTAAGTCAGTCACCCGCTTCAGTGACAGAATAATGGCCGCGGTCACTTTGGATGCAAGCTTGCGCAAGTAAACTGTATGCGCGAGCGTGCGCAAGCTTGCATGAAGAAACAAAATTTGAGTAAATCAATCTAAACCCATGGTGGCGCGCCCGAGCTGGTCACACTGAATGCGAACTGGATGCGCAAGCTTGTACAAGCCTGTGCACGTGCAACCGCGGATCAAATAAATTTGTTTCTTCATGCACGCTTGTTGTATCGACGTGAGAGTTATTTTATTTCCCTTGTTTTCAAGAGGTGATAGTTTTGTCCTTGTGTTTTTGTGTTTTTGTTTACGGCGGAAATGGATATGCTAATAGCATGCGTTGAAGCAAGAAGGAGCATCTGGGAAGCCTCTTCTTATAACCATAGCAACAGAGACATTATAATGAAACTGTGGGCGGAGATAGGAACCATATTGGATATTCCAAGTAAGTAATGATATAATATTTTAAAAACGGTGAAAAAACTTTCTTTCAACTTAATTGTTATTGTTTTAACTATCACAAAGATCACAAAATAGTATAATTACCTACTGAATAGTTATGCTTCATTATTAGTAGTTAGCCTATGAAAGTTTGAACAATGTTTGAGTTATTTGGTATTGAAGTAGTGTTTAAAAGCATCTCCGATTTTAATTGCCTTTTCAGTAGCTCTATTGTATCTACGCAAGTCATCATTTGGCCGGTAGTCTCGAAGGAGCTGTGTTTGGTTTCGTGCAACATAACTATCCACTTCTGCACTGCCTTCTCTATCAATAACATTGTTATGCAACAAACATACACATTTCAGAATCACGTCTACATTAGCCAGTATACACTGAATTTCAGTTTTTAGAACTCACTATATTTTCCATCGTTATCTCTATTCTTAAAATAATCGTTAACCCATTCTTCTCTAAATGGCTCTTCATCCATCATTAAAAATTTCAACACACCATTTTCCAACACAAATTCTTCTTCGTCTGATGACTCCATCTTGACAGCTCGCTGGAGTGATTACTTGCACTTGAGCAAGCGTGCATCTAAAGTGACCGCGGCCCAAGGGGTCACACTCGTGTTAGGACTTACCTGCTGAATACGGGTAGATAAGGCCGGGGCTCGAATTAGTGTCGGATCTACTGAGAATATTTTTACTTAAATGTTTCCCCCTCTCCTTCCACTCAAAAGATAGTAGAATACCTCCAAAATGCGTCCTTCCTCAACCCCATTCTACTAGATTGTCGTATTATATGCGCATATGCTAAAAAGCAGTAAGACACGGGGATTAAAAATAAAAGTAAGCTAGTTAGTATTTCCTTTATCTTGACTCCTTTTACACTAAAATCTGATACTAAATAACTATGTTAGCAGTTAACGCAGTGGTCCGACGACTATATGATGTGAGGTTCAAATCCTTGTCACGAATAATAGTTTATAATATAGCATGTGAGTGTGCTATACCTTTAGTTATACCTATAGATATTAGAGCGATATTTTAAGGTATAGACTATTTAAAAATTGAATATTCAACAAAACATTGAAATTATCTTATTTGTGTTAATTTTAAATTTAATTTTAAATACGTCTGATTATTTTTTTATTTTTAATATTATAATATAACAGCACGGCTTATATTGGAAGGCGAGTTTTTGTAATATTATGTGTTAGGAGTTACGAATGACCAAACTAGATTTGCAGGTTGTTTTGATTATTCTATAAACTAATAAACTAGAAGAACTGATCACAAAAGTTTTGTCAGCATTCCTTAGTGAGAAACCAGGCCAGGAGGGCCCGAATTAGATAATAATAATATTTATCACCGCGTCTTACTACCCGTTCGGGTTATACGCTTTTAGTACTAATTACTATAATGGATTAGGAATTGGGAAGGTTGAATTAGCGGAAGTGAATCCGCATTCGCGTGGAGGGAGGGTGGAAAACCATTTAGGAAAAACCACCCCCAGTTCACCCGACCGAGATTCGAACCTCGATCTCCCCGTCCTCAGTAGTCTAGCTCAACACGACCAGCGCGTTAGCCAACTACGCCACCGAGGCGGGTCCCGAATTAAAGATAGAGGGACCAGCCATCAGGGCTGACTAATCAACACCGAAGTCTAAGGGTCACTCTGGCCGATTTGGGACTAAACTGTCTAGGGCACCGGTTAAACTGTGTTTATCTTAAGGGCTGCCGCTTGAGCCCGTGGTACCGGGGTTGGGAACCATGTAGAAATCACCTAGTAGTCAAACAGGCCATGGGGAATTCCTAGAAACACCTCGTTTAGTCACAAGATTCCAAGTATTCAAGTTATTTCATTACAATATCACTACCAACATCAAATTTCTAATAGAAATAGTATTACTAATAAACCTATTTAAAACCCAAGTTTAACAACAATCACGAACCCACACAATTTTACCCAATCACCTACTCCTTATTCTTGGACATAGCACATCCCGACATATTCAAAGGGCCACGTTCACAGCTGAAGAAGGGGGTGATGACAGTAAAATATTAAATATGAACACTGTATTTATATTGTTCATTTAGAAGAAAAACATTACTTCATGCATATTTTAAAAAACATTAATAATCGAGTTTAATAATAAATTTAATCTTCTATCCCATCCCAAATTTACACACAGGTGTATTTGTAATATTTGTCAGATTATAAGGTTAACAGTGAACCTTAAAAACTCCGTAACTTTGTTAAAAGCCTGGTTTACATTTAGCAAAAAATTTATAGTGAAAATTAATTTCCTAGTGGACGTGTGGATAAGTTGTAAAACGGATAACCCATGAACGAATAATAGAGAATTAACCATATCCAATGATTAATCTATAATATATATTATGTATTCATGTCATGCAAACATTTGGTTCGTTTACAATGTTCTATTTATTTTTTTGTAAAATCACTTTTATTATATAATAACTATCAAACTGTATATTTTGTGAATTATAAATAATAATGCAAGTAAAATGAAGTATCTAAAGTTAGTTTCATGGCACTTGTGAAGATGTCAAGTCATACTCACATGTGAGAAGGCCATACGTGATGAGGAAGTGTGAAAAAGAGTTGCCCAAACTCGTCAGGACCACTCCAACAAAGGTGATTAATGAGGCAATGATACCCACTTTGCGGTAGCCGAACCTTTTCAATAGCACTCCGTGGACCAGTCCTGTAACAACAAGAATTTAGGTCCAAATATAAATAAAGTTCTCTTATCCGGTACATCATGGCTATAATACCAATCTACTTACGATACGTGGTGGAACTTTCTAATTATTGGTCGATATAATATGTCCTGCCTAACTGCTTTAACTAGCCTTTAACTGTCATAAAAGGCCAATATTTCTTCAAAAATAACTAGATCAGAAAGCGTTTTCCTCATCACCTTGCCTTAATCTTTGAATTGCTTCTATGTGTAGTGTAGATTATCAGATCTTATATTTTCACTAATTGACTAATTTATCAATCGAATGGCTGTTCGTAGATAACAATTAAAACTGTAGCTAAATATAGATTCATACTGTAAACCGTTACTAAATGTCAATAGCTTCTGTTAAGTTTTTTACACAACATGTTATTCACATCTAACTATGTATAATATCGTAGACCATGAAGCCACCGAAGCGGGTGTAAAGTTACTAAACTAATAAATTAAGTTAAGTACAGCATATTTAATTGTTTACGAAATAGAATAAAATTATATCTTTCTTTAGGCTATTAAAACTACTTTCTCTACATCCCATCGATATTAAATTTCACATCATGGAGTAATAAGTATAGCTAAATTAAAAATGTGCCTGAGAACTTGAAGTAACACAAGATTTTTAGGAATTACAGCCAAAACAACCAAGTTATGTATGCAAGAAAGGCCGAGTCAACCAAGGTATGTATATATAGAAGCACGGTCATATTAGTACATTTTAAAATCTTTATTTAATATAAATGATTAATTTGTATATACAAGCACGTTAAATTAAATACCTGTGAATGATATTGTAAAAACGTTTATTATAGGCCTATAGATATTAGTAAAATGTTAATTAAGCATATAAAATAATGAATTATATTACTAGCGGTCTTAAAGATATATAATTTTTACATCAGTGTCACTGGTCTACATATAATTTAAGATAACCGGTATTTTACTAAACTGACCTGGCCACAGGTTGGAAACAGTTGTTGTTGATGATGATGCTGGTATTTTTAATCAGATGTATCATTAGATTGTCTCACTTCCACTAATAAAGAAATTCTAATTTAACTTCCGATACCCATCTGATTTAGTGCCATAGATTTATAATTAATGTATAATCATATGTAAGCAACTCCAAATTGTTTAAAAACGAGTAACAAGGCTACAGTTTGATTTAATTTATGCCAGTATAAAGTAAAGATTGTAACTAACATAATCGATTTATTGTAATTCTGTAATCGTTAATAACTGCCGATTGGAAGTGTTTACATACATATGTTAAATTAATATTAAATTTTTCCCAAAGTCTGATTACTTGTTTGGGATATACGCATTTTCAATTACACTAATGTGGTCAGGAACAACAAAGTATAATTTAGATTAAGAGTAGTCGTATTTGCGTGAAGGTGAAATTAGAGATTTTCTAGGTAAAAACACTCTCATTATAGCCGGTTGAGACTCAAACCCCACTCTCTCCATCATTAACAACATATAATAGATGAGCTTGACGTTCAATCATCATACCCACCATTTAGAGGCTAAGATATTAATGTTTGATAAATAGTTTTAGAGTGATCACCATCTAACTGAACGCCTCAAAATTAACTTTGATTAAATGTTACGTGTGTAATCAGCAGGGATTTTATTTAAACTGATGACCAAATATTCACCCACATCGGTGGTCACGAGGATTAAAAGTCAAGCTCGTCTTGTCTGGTTTCCTGTCAACAAGGTAAAAGTGTTTTTAATTCCATCCCTTTGTATAGCAGTTGTATTTTTATCTTCTTTACCATTTTCTCTTTTCGTAAATGTGGGCGTATTTAATCTAAATTATACCTGCCTCGTTGATAATATATTCGTGTAGTTACAATCTGATCTTCTGGACTGGTATTAAGACGTGTTGCAAAAACAAAGTAATTATGACTAAATTGTAGCCATAAATAAATTCAACAGGGAACCCTTTAGTTTAATTTTAAAATACGTTAAGGTAAAATCCTGAGAAACTGTTTAAGTTTTTCTGACGTTAAACAAGTAAAATTTAAAAACTATATATTACAGTAAAAATAAGTGGAGTGAATAAGTAAAGCTTTATTGAACTATTTAAAGAATGTGATTGTTAAAATCATAAACACAATGTTTGTTGTCTGTAGTTAAATCGGAGAAAACTATTAAAACTAGATTTAAAAATGCTTGTGACAATTAAAAAGTTTAAAATGCGTAACACTTGCGAATATATTTGTTTTTAAATGAAGTTTTATAAAGAATTTAAAATGTAATTTAAATAATTGTTGTCTAAGTAGTCCAACATGCCTTCATAAAAATGTATTAATAGATGAGAGATATTTCGACATATGTTGTCATCATAAGTCCTAGAAAGTAAAAAATGAGGTGAATCATTGTAAAAATAAACTCAAAAAAATACCTCGATTACAAAAATAAAACAAGTTTACCCGAGAGAGAATGGAAGCTGTACAGTTCATCCTAATAAAAAATTTTTTTATCATCAAGTTAATACATTTTAGTACATGTTTAAGTGAATAAATTATTTCCATTTCTAAAATATATCAGAATTAAATGACACCTTACAAGATAATACTAAGAGAAAAAGCCACTATATTCTCAAAGCTATAACACGTTTTTGTCTTATCCAATGTGATTGTGATTACTCTCCAAGAAAAAAAAAATAGATTCCCAATCACATAAATTATACAAAATAAATGGTACGAAACTCCGCACGGACTTTCTCGCCCTATTGTTTGAAAATGGAGATATTTACTCCAAACTCGTAATATATGTTAAACAAAATAATATACAATAGCAAACCCAAACATATATTGCACTATTATTATGTAAAACTTTTTTTTAATCCCAGTTTTAAATTTTATAATTTTGTTTTTAAAGAATTAACTATCCTCATTTGTACGTTTAGGCCGATAGAAAATATCAATTTTGGGACTACAAGGGTCAACACTTCGTATTAAAATTTCTACTTCCAATTTGAATTTTCGACATTTTATTATGTGTTGCAAATCTTCATACCATCGCATTGCTATTATTATTATTAGCACCGCGTCTTAATACCCGTTCGGGTTATACGCACTTACGCTAAGGTGTAGTGGTAGGGTGATTGTGAGATGAAATGGAGGACCTATCAGTTTAACGTGGAATCCGAACCACGGTGGAGGCCTGGCATTCCCCACATTCACAATATATCTTGTCAGAGGTGAAGGAAGGGTTTAGTAATCAGATAAATCTGTGCCGGGACCGAGGATTGAACTCTGGCCCCCAGCACAGAAGTCTGACACCTTACCCCTAGACCGCCAGGTCACCCGCATTGCTATTAAATTCCTCATTAATAAATTTTGAACAATAAAAAATGTAAATGTTGACTATTGAGTTTAAAATGGATATAGATCATTGTTGTACAAACATTTCTCCTAAAAGATTTAAGGGAAAACAACATAAACTTATCGAGATACTTACTTACATTTAATTACTCTATGGCATTTGATAATTATTGTGTTAAGACTTAAGTAGTATCTCTTTACAACTACAGCTCACAAATTGTATTAATATATTTGCCAATATATCAGAAACTATTGAATTTTTAAAAATATATTTTATTTTTATTTTTAATAGTACTACAATTTTGCAATGAAAAGATGTTTAGTATCTCAAATAATTGCGGAAATACGTAAATTTCAGCTTCTGTAAAGTACCCTAAAATTCATTTTCATCGTAAAATGAAAATAGTCAGTATATTTATAATCTTAATATACACCTAAATATGAATTTTAATCAAAATCTTTAAAGTCGATTTTGAGAAAATCTATTTTTTCTCTTTTAGCTCTTTCTTAAACTACTTATAATTTTAAGTTCAAACAGACACACAGGCATACGTTTTTTGGATTCGAGGGGTCATGAAACGTCAAGATTCATCAAAATCTTGTGTTCGATTTTTTTTACGATCACAATACTTTCTCTACCTGTAATGTAGCTAGAAAGTAAAAATATCATTTTTATTTCATGTAGTCTTGGAACAAAATTAAAAATAAAAAGTTTTCGGTCATCTACCCTTAAATACATTTTCATAAAAAAAAGGCAACATAATATGTGTTTAAAAAAATTCCGTGGCTTTATCCCACAGTCAAATTATACCGACAAAGCAACCACCATCTGATGGTGAAGATAGTGCCAGTTTCTTAAAAAAGAGGTTGTCACGTTCTCAGCACAATAAAACCTTCAGCAGTTAAGTTCAGTTTTCTATACTGGATCCGCTATTTCTTAGTTAATTTTTAATTTCATTTTTCCTCACGACCCACAGTAAAATCTGGAAACGCTGGAGATTGAACCCGGGACCTCTGAATCCGTATAGATTTGCACTGTCCACTAGACCACATAGACGTTCAACATAATTATGTTACTAATACTAATCAAATTTAGATAAAATTTTAAACAACATTTGTGTAGCTATTTCGAACTATTTTGAATTTTCAAAAATCAGTCTTTAATTATTACCTTTAATTTTAGAGTTAAAAGTTTAAATCGGGATACTACTTCAAGGATTGTTACGATATTCAAATTTCGAGTCCACACGAAACTCATCAACCCGTTTCGGCTTCACTCCTAGGTACGTACAGAAGTACAATGACAAATTATATATATATATATATATATATATATATATATATATAAGACCCTCTCCTTTTTTGTTCGGAGGCACAAAAAAACGTTCAAATCCATCATAATCTTGAGGCTGAAAATGCTTGCAATTATAATATCTTCTCTATATGATAAAGTTAAAAGCCTCACTTGGAAGAATCAAAAGTGTCGTATCAGTGTCGCAATTGATTCAAGGCCTGATTAATCAACTCTTATAACCTCTATTAGCACTATTATTGTATTTAGCATGCTAGTACAGAATGTCTGCTATGTACTCAAGATAGATATCAAAAAGAGATAATAAATTTGTTTGTTGGACTGTAGAGATAAAACTTAATGGCTCATATTAGAATTATATCCACATTAATATATTATCGTGCATTATAAAATAATATTTCTAGCATTTTTATTAAAGGTTCTTTCTACGAGCACTTTCTGAACCGAGGTTCTGCACAATACTTATAAGCTAGCTTAACTCTATAAAAGACCCAACACCAGTCCCCAGACCATTAATTCATCACGGGGGAAAGATGCATCTCCGGCTACAATAACCATATTTTTTTCAGACCTGCCACGAATCTATCCTAGTATCTTTAGACCAGTAGACAAACAGACTACCGATCAAGATTTTTTTTTATAACTACGTCTTCCTACCTGTTCCCACTAAAAGCTTATGATAATTATTAGTCTAATGGATTAGGAATGAGGAAGGAAGCATTTTAGAGTTAATCTAACAACATTTGTTTGGAAGGAGAGCAGGAAACTATTAAGGAAAAGCAACCCTTAGTAGACCCAACCGGGATTTTAGCCCCGATCTCCCTATCATCAGCAGGCCAGTGATAGTGACGTTTAAACTACTGAAGCGGGTCTAAAAGCGCTAAGAGTAGTGTAGTGAATGGTAAATATCACACCTTCTACTCACCTAAGGCCATGCCGAAGGCGGCGTTAACATTAATGATGATGGAAGCATCGGTGGCCGTGATTCCAATGTTGGCAAACTTGTCTTTGTATAGCAGGGCGAAAGTTTGCATTACTGGATATACGATAATCTATAACAAATATGTGGTCATCACATAACTTTAGTGCAACAAGTTAGGACACGACAACAGCCATCAAATTAATGAATGGATAGCATAAATCCTAAAAATTTATATATTAATAATAACAAACTGAAGGTCTCTTATATGCAACATTAGTCGCATGGTCTAAGGCAGGGGTGGGTAACCTGTGGCCTTTTAAGTTGTTCGTTGAGGCCTTTTTAAATGTTTGGTCAATGATGTATCTTCATTGCTTATAGACCTAAATGACACATTCTCAAACAGTGTGTATTCAAGTTTATCACAATTGTTATTTTTTAAACATAATGTTAAAAAAACACTTGTATATATTTATGGTTCTATAAATTTTTCCTAAATGATTTTTAGATCTACCTCCTTACTACCCCCTAATTTAAATAGGTAGATGTTTCATCAGTAGGCCTACGTGCTTTAAATTTCCAATGAAGGCTATTATTTTTTTAAACAAATTTTTTCATAGCTAATATAAATAAATTAAGAGTTTCAATGGTATACTTGTGAATATATATTTGTTTTTAACTAAAATAACATGATTAATTTTTATACTAGCTAGGCTGACAACTTCTTGGTGTCTTAGTATCTGTAAATGGTGAGTGTTTATTCCGCTTAGGACACAACGAAGAGGCTATTGAGCTTAAAGAATAGGTCCTTTTTAATGCAAAAGAAGCGTTAACAATCTCTACTAATTCTAACGGGGGGTTGTTATGATTTCTGATTTGATGCAAATAGTATATTATCTATATATGACTATTTTAAAGAGCAAAACCATATACATTTACTATGAAAAACTATTTCGTTAATTTATCCTTGAGAATTTAATTTGAAAGTTATTTGATTTCTTCACTTAATGTGAGTTAATTCAGCAACTACTTACACAACTTTATTTATCCCAATATAATATAATTGGAAATACTTAATTAATATATTCGTTAATTGTGTGTTGATTCAGCTAATACTTACATCTATCTATATATCATATTTATTCGTCGACCATTTGGGGCATGTCCTTAAATTTCCTCGCTTGTTGTGTATTCAATCAGCTTAAACTTGTATCTATTTATTTAACCTCTCTTCTATAACAATGTATTTGGCAAGTACATTTTTTTACGTATTGTGTGTTCAATCAGTTAATAGTCTACCTATATATGTATATTTATCCTATTTATTTAGGAGACTGTAATTGTCATACTTAAAATATCTTCCCCAAATGTGTGTTAGAACAGTTAATACTTACATTACTTAGCGCTGTTCCACAGACAATGGCCCATCCCCACCCTCCATCCGGAGGTACCAAGTCCACCTTCTTCTCTGCACCCCCATCCTCCGAATTGTTTCCCACAGGTTTCCCGTTTGAGACGTTCACCAAGGCATCATTGGTTGGTTCTTTCTTCAGATCCAACATTGGCGGAACATTTTTCATGTTCTTCTAGAAGTCTTCAAGTGTTGTCTTGGTCGTGATTCAGTCAGCAACAGCATCTAAACAATATTACCGATACTTGCAGATTATATTGAAGATTATACATCGGTATCTGGTTATTGTCCCTAATAAATTTGCGAGAGCTGCCTTTTGTTGAAATATTTAAACTTTTATTGTTGATGATTCTTTCGTTTAAAATAAAATATAAGTTTTAATGCCAATGTAGCCCGATCCTTATGTATGCTCATTTTTTAATATTACTTAAGAAAGATAAGAAGATTCATAGGCGACAAAAAAAAATATTCAAATATGAAATAATAAATAATGTTCAACAAATAAAAAAATGTTCGGCTTTACAATTGTTCAAGCTATGAGAGTACATTAAACAAAGCCTGTTTTATAGAAGTGAACAAATACCATATATTTCAAAAGGGTAATAATTACATTTTTAATTATATTTAAATATGTCATTCTTAAAGTTTAACACTAGGATTGAGTTGATTCAAAAACTCCAACGTTTACTTTTTGTATTCTACATCTAGCTTCCCGTCCGGGCTAGCTGCATATTTACACTAATGGGATGGAGACAAAAATAAAGTAAAATTTAATAAAAACTGAAGGTGACCTGGTGGTCTAGAGGTAAGGTGTCAGACTTTTGTTCTGGGGTCCGGGGTTCAATCTTCGGTCCAAGCACAGATTTATCTGATTACCAAACCCTTCCTTCACCTTTGACAATATGTGTATTAATCACAGCTTGGGAATGTGAAGAATGACAGGCCTCCACCGTGGTTCGGATTCCACGTTAAACTGTATGTCCTCCATTTCATTTCACAATCACCCTACCATTACACATTAGCGTAAGTTCGTACAGCCCGAACGGGTAGTAAGACGCAGTAATAATAGTAATAATAATAATAGTAATTGAATTGCCATTTTCGTGGAGAAAGGATGAAAAATATTTAGTAAAATTGACATTCCTGTTATTAGACCGGACGATGTTGACACGTCAAAATGTTACCACTGTCATTTTCAGTGCTAGTACTGTTATTTCCTATTTAAATCACATTAACGAGCATAAATCCATTTTGCTTGACTTTATTTTCACAATTGGGCGTATAACCTGAACAGGTAGTAAGACGCGGTGCTAAAAAAAAATCGTATTTTAATTATATTAATAAGATATATTTAATATATCTTAAATATATCATCTATATAATATATATATGTAGATATAGATTTTTTATTTATATAAATATATATGTATAAACTATATATATATTAGAACTTATAATACATATATATGTACTGTGTTTATAGCATTAGTAATTCCAAAGTTTATTGCATCACCTACAAAAGTATTACACCCATCCCTATCTTTTTCTAGTTTAATCCAGTCCAACTAATTAAACCCTATCCTTTCAGGTCCATTTTAATGTCATTCTCCCATCTGTGAGTGTCTTAAGTGTACTGAGGGTGATATTGGCATAATGGTTTTTCCACTATAACCTCAATCAAAGGGATACATTTCATATAAATTCTTCATCCATCTTATATAATGTAATTAAATGCAAATAGCTTGGAAAGGTAGTAGAATAAGGTTCAAAACAAAATACATTACCTATATATTAAAAGGGTTCGCAAACATTTACCTAATTTTATTTTAAAATAAATTTGTTTTTATTTATATTCTTAAAATAGAAACATAGACAAGAGGAGCATTTTGGTCAGATTATAAAATACAAAATTATGTTGTTTTTTGTCCCACCTACCAGAGATACTGTTTTAAAAAATATTTTACTCCGCGTCTTACTACCTACCTTGGCTGTACGCATTTTAATCACGCTGGTGGGAAAAGGATGTGAAAGGTAGAATAAAAAGGTAATGAACCCAAATTTATTTCAAGTGAGAGTGGGAGACCATTAAAGAAAATAACTCTCATTACAACCCAATGAGATTTGAACCTTAGCCTCCTCGTCACAGACTAGCCAGATTAGAAAAGCCTAACATTTAGCCCAATTAACCACAGGTGCGTGTCTCCTCTGGTCTAATCATACTGATGGTGTTAATTAGTATGATCACATAGAACAAATCTCTTTCCAAGCTGTTGTTAAAACACTGCATTCCAAATCTACCATATTCAAATAAACTAAATTAAATTATAACTATATTCTGTCACCACCCCATATTTCCCTAATGTTGTTGTTTTATCAGGATGGCTAGGTAGAGGGGTAGTCTACATAAATGGCTACATTATATGTGATGATGTTTGAAATATGCTAACTAAATAGTCATGGAGACCGTCATGTCAATAGCCCACGCACTAACTAACATGGTACGTGACAGCGTGGTCTCTTAGTAGACAAGATTGCCGGTGACGGGGAGATCGAAGTTCAAATCTCGGTCTGGTGTTCTGAGGATGGATTCCCAACATCGTTTTCAATTCCTCCTACACGCAAATGCGGGTACACTTCCTATAAGTATTCCTTCATAGTCCCTAAAACTCTTAGCTTAATTAGTAAGTATTTAATTTATCACCACGTCTTACTAACTTTTCAGGTTACACGCCTAAGTACTAATTACATTAATGGGTTAGAAATTAGGCAGTATTACTTTAAAGGAACTGCACTTGAATTCACGTGGAGGGATAGTGGGAAACCATGTAGGAAAACCACCCTCAGCTACCTCGACTGAGATCGAACACCGATCTCTCAGTCTTCGATAGTCTGGTCCAACACAAGATTAGCACGTTAGACCATGCGGCCTCCAAAGAGAGTCTTAATTAGTACATAAGCGTATAGCCCAAACGAGCAGTAATACACTGTGATACCAAAACGTTTTAAGCTTGGTACTCGGGTGACAGACTGACAAAATGCTTTCTGTCGCAAACGACGCCCGGGACCCATGCACGCACGTTGCGTCTAAAACACGTTCGTTCAGTTAACTGGATCTTAGTAGAGAGAACTACTCTCAGAAAACTACATCAATCACCAACTTGAAAGGTATTGGCTTCCCCTCAATTGTTATGTCCTTTTGACCAATTAGCGAGGAACGGATCCTTCATGTAGAGATAATAGGCAACTCTCCACTCTAAGGGAGGATTGGTCAGCGTTGAACTACATTTAATATGGCGTGTGCACTCAAGAATCCATTACTTGGCCTGCTGACAAAATAGTTCCAAATCCACTTCCTTGGCTGCATGGTCTAACACTCTACTCTTGTATTAGGTTAGACTGCCGAAGACGGGGAGATCGGTGTTCAATCCCGTTCGGGTGCATTGAGGGTAGTTTTCCTCAATGGTTTTCCTTCTCTCTTCACTCAAATGCTTCTCTCAATTAAAACTTCCTAATCTCTAACCCATTAGTGTAATTAATACATAGGCGTATAACCCAAACGGGTAGTAAGACGCGGTGCTAAATATAATATATATAGTTCAGTATTACTTAATCAAATACTTCACACAACTTAACTAGGTTGACAACAGAATAAATGCAGCAAGGCCTAGAGCCACTTTAAAGTTGCAATGGCGTCGGCTTAAAGGCCGGAAGTGATTTTTGATGATGTCTGAGTTCTCTTAAAGTGTACAATGGCACCCCTTATTGCGCACTTTAGTTAAACTAGCTTTTTACATTGCATGAAAGTATTAAATATTTAGTGAAAATGGAATAAAACATTCATATAATGTTAAATAAAACTAGTATGGTTTGTTTTTATTTATATACATGATAGTTAATAATTAAATTTCTCTTTATAGTGTGAAAAATCTCTCTCAAAAGGAAATTTATTTACGAGTTAAAAGATCTTCACTAAAATTTGTATGAGAATAATACTTTACCGATATAAGTAAATTAACTAGGGCAAAATATATATATATTTAACAATTTCTCTACATATGCAGAAATGTTTGACATGCTCAATGGTATCCCTGCGTACGTTGCGCTCCTTTTAGCGCGTAGCTGTAGTTTCTTTGTCTATTTAGCAGTCAATAATTCTGGCAAAATGTTTCAAAACAAGAGATGAACATGTAACTTAAGTAATTTATTTTGTAATTTCTATAGGCTAAGTAATTATCTGGCAATACTTTTACATGCTTTAAAACAATTTGATATTAATCTAAGCTAGGCCTAGTTTGTCAGCTTCCCAAAAATTTTAAAGTTTATAAAACCAATAGGATTTACCATTTTTGGCACACGTTTTCCAAATACGTTTTTTAACAATAACACTTAGAGGGGTTAAATAAAAAAAATATAGCTTAACCTCATTTTACTTTTGTCTACTCTTAAGCATATTATAATGCTAATTTTTTTATTATGATTATTGTAATATAACATCAATGGCATATAGATGATTTTATTATTTACAGGGATAGTCGAAAAAACCCTAAATTTCATAACATTAAGGAATGTATGTACTGTTAATGTTTAATTTATTTAGTTCTCATGCAGTTATAGTCTAAAGCGTGTTAAAAATATTAATTAGGCCTATAGTGTACAAATGTTTCGATAATATTGGCACATATATAATTTCAATTATATTTTCGTACAATTAATGAACTTTATGTAACAGCCAACACTATATATACATAATTATAATCTAATTAAATTTTAAAAAAAATAGAATGTGAAAATAAAAATAATAATAGACATGTAGGCCCATTTCTATAGTGGTTACGATCTGGCAGCTGCGCACTTCATAAAGAGGGAACGTTCAATGGCTACTTTCCTTCTTTGTTGGATTATTAATATTTTTGTTTAATTAATTTCAAAGTTTTGGCTTTGCATTTTGCAATATTGACTGTAGGTTTGGTTAAGGACACATAAGAGTATACAATTATTGTAATCATTTATTATAACAATGATGTACTTAATAATTAAGCTGTGTATTGGTAGGACCACATTCTCACCTCACCTTTAACTTACAAACTCAAAAAGATTATCACCCGTTCTCTTATATTCTTCTCTTTCTACGCCTTTTCTATGTCTCTCTCTAAGTATCTTTCTCTCTGGCTCTCCATTAGTCTGTCTTTCCATCAGTCTGTCTTTCAGTCAGTCTGTCTCTCCCGTCAGTTTGTCTATCTGTCAGTCTGTCTCTTTGCCTGTCTGTTTCTATTTTGGGCTTTCAGACTGTCCGACTGTCTCTCTGTCAGTTTCTCTTTCTGACCCTATGTCTGTCTATCTGTCAGTCTGTCTCTGCATGTTTCTCTCTCTCTCTGGCTCTCTGTATGTCTCTTGGTCAGTCTGTCTCTTTGTCAGTCTGTATTTCTCTGTGACTCTCTGTGTGTCTCTCTGCCTGCCTGTTTATCTCTCTGGTTCTCTCTTTGTCTCTCTTCCTGTCTGTTTATCTCTCTGGCTCTATGTCTCTCTGTTAGTCTGTCTGTATCTCTGTAATTTTATCCGTCTATCTGTCTTCATGTCTCTCTTTGGCACTTTGTCTCTTTGTATACATGCCTATCTGTCTCTTTGCATGCATGGTTCTCTCTCGCTGTCTGTATCTCTCTTTTTACCTAATCCAATGTTTGTTTCTCACGTTTAGTCTCTTTATATATATATATTTATACATAAAAAGATTTACAACTGTAAAGAATAATTTGAGATTATTTCTATTAAAATTATTGTTTCAAAAAACTTTCCCTCCCCACCTTACAAAATTAGCAGCTGGACATTGAAACACTTCAATATTTTAGAAGAAATTCATAATGTCGTGTTAACTTCTTTCAACTGTTACTTTATCTACGTAATACTTTGTTTGTAATCATTATTCTTCCCTCTAATGCAGTGTATATTAGGAAGTAAATAAATCACAACGGAAGAAAGAACGATGTATTAACAATAACTCAAAGAACGAATAGCCCGAATGGTTAGTAAGACGCGGTGTTAAAACATCTTTACTCTAAAAATACTATTTTTGTGGTATTTTTGTGGGTCCTGTTGCAACGGAATTCCGGAACCCTTTTTATTTGATAGATTTTTAAAACGAATGTCATGATTAATAACACAAGAATCCATTTTTGAATTTCATTGATCTTCTCTTGATCCTTGTATTTGTAACCTGGAAATCACCGAATGCTGAATTTTCCTGATTACTAATGTTAATTACTTCTGCATTTTTGTCTGCATCTTTTTCTTTCCGAGGTATTTATGTAGCATTCAAGTTGCTTTAACAATTTAAAGACTGATTCTAGCATACACGGTAAAGTGTAGTGTGTAGAAGTAACCGGAAAACTCTCCATCAATTACAAGAGTTCCAAAAGCATTTTTGCTGGATTGTCTAGCCTTTACAGTCTGTAATTAAATACTCACCAACAATCACATTGTTCTATTTAAAAGATGCTCATCTGGTGGAGCACCAAAATAATTATTGTTCAAGCGCCTCCCAGGAACGCTGTTATGATGTACTACGCCAACAACATTCCTATCATTTATACACCAAATTTATAAACCAAAGTAAGTCTGTAATAATTAGCATCATCAAGAGCTAATAAAACTATTGAAAGCAGGTTTTTTTTTTATCAGAGAATTGTAAACCAAAATGCTCAGGAGCCTTAATGGCGATATGTTTTTCATCTAGTGCAGCAACACAATGGAAAAAAGATTCATTTTATTCTAAGATTCTGGCCAATATATCTCCACATTTATTCAGAAATATGTGGAATTAAAATGGGCTGCAAACATTTCCACAGAGCTTTGCAAACTTTTTCAACTTACTACAGAAACTTTTTTTATACAAATTTTGTAGCTAAATGTTGTAGTTTGGAATGTGTCACTAAAACAGTGAGGAAACTAAAACACACATTACATAATATATGTTTGATTTATTTTCAGTTGCTTTTGTAAAAAAAAAAAAGAGTGGAAGTCTCTCATAGATGTGCTGAGACATATAACGCAAAAGAAGGCTAAAGAAATGGTCAAGTAGCCATAAATGTCTGGCAATTTGAGAAGCAAAAGGAGTTTCTCAAACAACACTTGGGCTCAAGGAGTTACGTAACTATAATGAAATAATTAATATATTGATATAAATAAACATAAAATAATAAATTGTAGTTTGTATAGAAGTTAGTCCAAATAAAATATAATTGTTTGTATGTGCACACTCTTGGAGGAGTGATTAAGTCCAGCGAAACAGATTTTTACTTGCTCGCGTTACAGAATGGGATCTATTTTACATCAAGGTGACTACACAAACGATGTGGATGAAATATTATACCATAAACTCCCTGAAATGGTAGCAATGAAGGAATTACAATACCATTCAACGTCTAATTACCCCTTTCATGCTAATGATCCAAGCAAAGATGTGAAAAATACAAAAATTGGGGATGTTGAGAAAGTTATAAAATACTCGCATAAAAAAGTGATAGTCAGGAGCCATAGGACCTCAACACGTCAAATACCCCTTCCTTATCAACTCAAATTAAAAAGATAGCTATTTGAATTAATAGTAGATGCGCAGAAAGAGATAACTACCGGTACTTAATCCTCAAGTACTAGTATTACTCATTTTAAATAGCAAGCACAAGCAACCAATTATACGAGGCAAGTAATCATAGCAGCTTTCATTATTTTGCAAACTGATCCCATAGCATCAACCAGCGAATCAACATGATTATGTTTATAATTATTTCACATTATTGTATAGGAGTAAAGATAAATCCAAAAGTTAGTTTCGTGGACAAACATATATGATCAAACTAGCTTGTTGATATTTTGGTTTGTAACGATACGGAATAAATACGCCGCGCTTTGGGCGTCAATTGTAATAATATGTGATCAATCACCCTACTTTAGGTGTCAATTGATTCACCGTGAATTAATTCCCTGTTATTGTTGTGATGTTTATATAGGTTGTATAAAGCTCCGTGATCGAGTGCCTATCACCACTGTACGGAAAATATACCGTCTAATCAGCTGTCTATAGCCCCGTGTTCGAGCACTAATTAAATCGGTATTAATATTATTAAAGAAAGAGAAATGTTGTTGGCTGTTATTTCACACACGGTTTATTTATATTACACCAGTAAATTATTTGCACATATTTCAGTTAAATGTTTGTTATCACTGCACACTTGTGATATTGAAGTGACGTATATTATAATGTGTTGGACTGTGAGCAAGGTCCCAGAGATCGTCTTCCCCATCGTCGTCGTCGTCAATTGCTATAGCTATTCTGTACTGTTGCTATTGCTATACTGTATATAAACATACGCACTATGGTATATATATGATATACCCCTTGCATTTTCTCCCGTGGTCAACAAAGTAAAAACTAACCAATAGACAGAGTCCTGGCGACACATTTTGTGAGGGCTAGCTTCTTATTGGTATAAAGAAATGGCGTGTTTTGCCAAATACTATGAACTTTTTTCCTTTAACAGGAAGCAACGCAATTACTCTTTTACCAGGAAATAAGGTATAAAAAATATATTTTAGGGGTGAAGTCCTTTTCACCTCATTCTGAGAAACGCGTGTTTGTTCATGGATGAATCTTAAAAGGATACTCTACCTATATTACTTTAAAGAAAAATTTCCTTCATCCATGACTTTTTACATAATTTAGATTAATCCAAATCAATACATTACAATTTGAACTCTTACATGACGTAATTTTTCAATAATGTAAAAATGTACCTGTATGAAACATTTTCATAATTACACTAAAAACTTTTATCTACAAATGGAAATATAAAAATAAAATACTAATCACGTTTACCTTAAACAAACTGCAAGCGTTTCTTTTGCAGAAATTGCTTTTTTTGTAGTTAATGTCATTCTTTTATAAGGCCTCTTGTATGAGCTGTAAAAAGCCTTCCAATAGAGGTTCTTTTAAAGAAAAAAAATACCTACAGAACTTTTCCTAATAATTTTATAGATCCTCAAATAAATTATGGAACTCTCCACATTATTCTCTTCGAGTGTTAATATCACGCATTAATTTCCTCTTTAAAACTTTTTTAAAGTCAGTGTTACCAATAGTGGGGCTTCTGTGTCCGTTTTCTTGGCCATCTTGCAAAAAGGTGTCGCAGAAAATACAGAATAACTTATAGAAACCGGTGTACACATGTTCAAATCTTATCATCGGCTATAATATCACATATAAACAAATTGATTTACTCGTATAGTATAGCACCCGGTTTACGCTAGCCTTTATCAACCACTTGTGAAAAATGAAAAAATATAAATGTCAACAGACCTAACAATAAATTAAACACTATTGTGTGGATAAATTTCGCTCAAATTTTACCGTTTATTCAACCACACAATTTCTCAATCATATTTTGAACAATAGAATTAAAAGTTGTGAGATCTATTTATGTATGTATGTATGTATGTGTTGTATTAGGGCATGGTCATGCTTAAGAAACACCTGGTCGCCTCAACCAGTAGGCCAGAAAGTCAAGCCACGCTCTTTATACTCGTATTGAAGACATAGATTCTCTCACGTTTGGGACCACATGTGACATTACATTTTTCTGCAGTGGCAGCTTTCTGTCTATTAAGTAGGTGAAGAGGATTAGAATAAAATCCAAACACATAATTACAATTAAAGATGATGTTCCGGTAAATATTTTAAATTTTTGAATCCCGTGGGAAAGGGGCAGAATTCGTAAAGGCCTTGATCATAGTTTTGAAGTATTAACATATCTGGTCTACAACAGACCCAACTTTAGTAGCACATTCAACCACCATGCGCTCTAGTCAATACGTGAGTGATAAGACAACTGTAATCACTGTTTTTGCTTTATTTTAACTCATTTGATGAGTTTTTTGGTGTTAGCGTCCTTAAGAGAAATTGAACTGAAGCGTAAACTTAAAACTTTGGTTATCTTGATTAAATTAATTCAACTTATATAGTAGTAAATTCTTTTCAAAGATATTTCAAAATTTTCCAAAACAAGAAATTCTCTCTCGCATATATATAAGCACAGGCTGCTTTCACCAGGTGGTAGTCGCTTGGAATGGACACGCACATGTAAAACAAACTGTTGCGTGCTGGCGTCCTTGTTCCAGCGTTTTGTCGTGGCGACCAGTTCGCAAGTACGGCCGTGTCCTAAAGAAACTAGTTAGGTAGATCCGTCCTCATCACATTGTTTGAGTTTGGATAGAGCTAGGTTGCAATAGTAGATAGAGCCGGGAGGGGTTTAGGCTCTATGGGATGTAGCGGGAGAAAATATACGCTTTGCTTAAATATTCACATTCAAATCACCCACATCGGTGGCGGCTTGGTTTAAGGCATCACTCTAGCATTAGAATAAACTACTGATCCCAGAGAGATTGGGGTTCAATCCTGGCCGGGTTTACTGAGGTTGTTTTTTCCTAAATGGTTTTTAGTTCTCTCATCACGCAAATTCAGGTACTTTACTACTAAATTCAACATTCTTAAATCCTCGTTCATTTGCGTAATTATTACATAGGAGTATAACCCGAATGGATAGTAAGACAGGATGCATAAAATAATAAAAATAAACACTAAAAACCTAAAATCTCTTTTAAGTCCACCAATTTTGACGAGTAAACCTTTTACTATATAGTCGCGTGAGGTATCGTTCTATGAAACATGTAATGCTCAATAAAAACTTTAGTAGCGTAGCTTGCAATGATACTCAAGTACAGTGGTACATATTTAAAAATAATACTCACTAAATACTCTAATATTTGTCAACATACTCATATATATATATATATATATATATTGTTAATAAAGTTAATCAGGTAAACAAGTTAACTTAAAACACAACTCTTTACTAAATAAATCAGCCTGATAAAATACCCTATGTAATAAAGCCAACACGTCTGTACCTGTTTATCACCTGACACCTAACTTTTAAAACCAACACAGACACCTAACGGACTTGTACACGGACCGATCAACAAACACGTCCACACAGATCCACTGCACCAACATCACTGATCCATGCGGACCCATCGTGGCTGAGAGAGGTAAAAATGATCTGGCAGCGATCATTGCGATATGTTACGTAACGTATCACGTCATTTCAGATTGTTCTGGTCATTGTGTACTCGTTATCGCTTATGATAACATTCTTCTTGAATAATCGTTCCTTTCTTGTATTTAAAAATATATCAAATCAAATCCATCAGTATTCTTATCGTTCGTGTAAGGTGAGAAATCTCCTATGTATTATTCATTAATAAAGTAGTTAGCTTTAGCACAGAATTAACCAGCGTATTGATTTATTTACCTAGTTTATATATTACTCGCCTCGGTGCCACGTGGTCTAATGCACTACTTTCGTGTTATAATAGACGGTCAATGACGGGGAGAGTGAGGTACGAATCTCAGACGGGTTTACTAAGGGGTGGCTTATCCAAAATGGCTTTCCATTCTCCCTTCAGGCAAAAGTGGGTATACTTCCTTTAAATATAATCTTCCTTATCCCTAAAACCATAAGCGTAATTAATACATAACCCGAACGGGTATTAAGACGTGATGCAAGGAAAAACACAATAAATTCCGGATCAACCTGTTTTTGACTTGCTGTCAACGAGATGAACGGGTTTTTTGCTTCACAGATTCCTGGGAAACGTAATTTAATAATAATAGTACAGAAGTAGTAAGAATTTTAGAGAACTCAACGTACAGTCCAATTTTCAAAGTGAGGGCATTTTATTAATTACAGTAATATTTTGTTGGGGTCAACATTTATAACATTTAACTATATTATTAGGGCTATTATACAGGTATTGATAATATAAAAATACAAAGACCGGTAAATCTTATAATTCACTGGTTTATCCTAGCATATACCAATATATGTTGGTAAAATCCAAAATATCTTAGAAAATGTTTACATTTTGAGTTTTAACCATCTTTAGATTCAGGTGGAAGTTTTATCTTTGACAGTTATAGCTTTGACCAGCACTCAAAAGTAAACCAATAACCTAACATAACCTAACCTACCTAACCAAGCCTAATTCAACCTTACCTAAAGGTTGGATTAGGCTTTGTTAGGTTAGGTTGGGTTAGGTTTTTAGTTTAATTTTTAGTGCTGGTCAAATCTAGAACTGGGGATACTCTCTATATCCTGCTTTTGAGATGGTTAAAACCCAAAATGTAAACATATTCTAAGATAGGTTGGAATTTTACTAACAGATATTGGTATATGCTAGGGTATACGGGCAAATTCTAAAACTTACCGATATTTATACTTTTACAGTATCATATAAAAAGATTTATGGCTGCAGACCATTTGGCTTGACGTATGAAAACACGTGAGTAGATTTAGTAGCTAGGATCGTTTTAAATTGGTGAAGCTTCAGTTTTTGTCCTTTGAATGTTTGCATTCATGATTTTTGGGTGAATAAAGAGGTAAAGGTGAGATAGAAGGGGATGCGAGAAAGGGTAAGTGTTTTTGCAGTTTTCACAGTTGACAATTTATTCATGGAAAATAAATTGTTTTCAGAGTTGACAGTTTATTTATGCAAAATAAATTAAATATTACTCTAAAAACAAAAATTAGTTTAGTTTTGTAAACATAGTATAGTCAATGGTTCTTAAATATTTGTCATGAGCATAACATTATTTGATAGAAAACTTCAAATTAATGGAGAAATTAATCATAAAACTTTAGGTCAACCTTGACAGATAATCATGAAAATTTGAGATTACTATATAAAGAAAATTAAATTAGATGTTTATACTGTAGAATTGTTTGATTTATTTTGCCGAAAAAGATTTGTTGATATAAAAACTGCATAGATACCACCCTTAGCTTACAAACAGCTATTTTCCTTATTCCTGTTACTATCTATCTTACAGAATTTGTTTCAATCGTGGTTTGCCCTTTAGGGGAGAAGGGATGATGCATCAAGCCAAAAGTGTCAAGAGTCCTAGTGGAAGTGTTCACACCTAGTCCGTTGCGTTCACGCGTGTTTCAAAGCCTTGCGGAGCGTTGCGTGTCCACATCACACGAGCTGATAATCAGTTCGGATAAGTCAACGCAACGAAAGGCTATAAATAGGTTTTTAAAAATAAAAAATAGGCCTGGTGTTCGTTCAACTTTTAATTTATCTAAGAATTTATAACTCTTGCTGCACTACTATGGTGATGACGTAGTTTGTAGTACAAAGATTACAATTATTGTTGAAGAGAGATCACTATATGTTTATTGTTTTATAAAGCGTTTTACCAGATTGTTTTAGGAGTATATATACTTTAAAAGACTGTTAGTAGCGCGAAGGTTAATCTTTGAATCCCAGTCAAATAAACAGACGTGCTTTTTCTTGTTGCTAGATTGAGTCTTCTTTATGAAAATGCGGGAACATTTATTCTAAATGTATTTTATTCATCCCTATCCCTGTAGTGTAAATATTCATATAGTCCAGACGTGTTGTAAGGCGTGGGGCACACAACAATGAGAACATTGGGGAGTATATTATTAATCCAGTGATTAGGTCTACTTGATGTCAGACTAGACTAACGCACCGCGATGCAACATTCTCGCTGTGGGAACATCATCACCCGACGCGAAAAGCTATGTGACCGACCGCGCGCCCATTGAGACGCAAAGTAGGAGGGACAGCGCAGGGCAGGTTTTGGTCATTTTCTTTTTTAGAATAGTACAGCGGATACTACGAAACATAGCGAAGAGGAATGTGGTTGAAGCACAGTTCCTCTGTTTGTTTCTGCTAGTCACGTGTTGACCTGACTGATTTATGTGTGGTTGATTACACAACAACATCTGTCCAAAGTTTTGTTTTCTTCATGTATGCGTACAATCCTATTTTCATAGGAAGAACCTTAATTGACAGCTAGAAAAGTTACTAGACCCACTTTCACGTATTCAAATGTCAGGTCATGTGATCTGCAGCTATCACTTTCGATAGCTATTATCAATAGCTATAAAATAAAACTCATGAAATAGTCAAATAAAATTAATATTAACCGTTAATAATATGTTGATATATTACAAAAACTGATTTGTATCTCCCCTCTACTGTGCTATGTTGTACTGTCATATTTACCCTTGCTTCTGCTCCACCCTGCCTGCTCAGGTTCTAAATGTGCGCTTGACCTTAAGCTTGTAGGTGATAATATTATACCGGGCGCAACAATTCCTTGGAGCATAACTTAGGGTACGCCTCAGAACAACCCTGGTTAGAGTTGCATACCATGCTAGGTATTTTATAGTTACAAAAATTAGCTAAAATACTTTCATACGTCAAACTAAATGCTCTGCAGATTTTGAAAAATAATGTCACACCTAAATAATCCACCGCATTATGCTAACAATTGATCCGGTATATAAGCATTTAATCATATTGATGGAGTAGGGTGAAAAGGTATACTTTATAGAAAATGTGCCCAGATTTTTGCGGAGAGATAGTGGGAAAATATCTGGAAAAAATAGCCTTTATACACCCGGAAGGACTATTAACACACACATAATCAACGGCTATCAAGACAGAAGATTAGACGAGATGTAGGTTTAGTACTCATTGATGCGGGTTTTAATCTAACGTGATTGGTATGGGTAAATCACGGTCTAACCGCTGAGATATATTATGAGCTATTTTATACACTCCTATAATTTACTTATAATAGAAAATAGCTGATATATATTATCATTTTTACTCACAAATAAATTTCCCATCCAACCTGGACAGCTGTTCAAACAACTACATAGTATTGATTATCTAGCTACCACGTGACTTAGTGACCATGAAAACACTCTCCATTTTAAACTAATAAGTTTTATAAAATTGTGTGGATATCAAACTAAAACTTACAAGATAGTTTACCTTAATCCTTCTGCTTTGTTACACTTCAAGGTCAGACTGAAGATTTTCACTCTAAATATTGTTATCATAACGTTTTGCCAAACTCTCTGTAATATTTGCCCTGGGTCGCTTGTTGGCTATGATATAAGTGAGGCGCTGTGCGCATGCACCAATAGTAACCAACGAGAATCAAGAAAGAGATCAACACGGATCGGCCGGGAGAGGTGGATCTAATTTGGTTTTCGCTTCCAAGCAGCTCTAGAGAGAGGCTGATCAACACCGCGAGATCCTGTATCGTGGAAAGATGGAGTTTATATTTTAAATCCGTATCACTGGTCACATAGTCTAAGGCATGACTAACGCAACAGAATGGACCAGGGAAGATGGGGGTTCAGAGTTTGAATTCCAATTGGATATAAATGAAGCTGTTTATCCCTTGTTGGTTTCCCATCTTCTCTGTTCGTAAATTAGGGTATATTTTCTCTCAACTCCCCATATCATTATTATTATTATTATTATTATTATTATTATTATTATCATTATTCAGTTGGCGCTTGCCGTGAGTGGACGTGTTTTTACGGAGCTCCGCAAGTGACCTCATTCCGTGTGCTGAGTGTTGTGTTCTGTGTGAGTTTGCCTATCCTTAGGCCTGATGCGTTCAATATGCCGGGCAGTGAGGACAATTGTGCGAAATGCTCCCGTGCATTCTTTGGCCGACAAAGATTCATTTGGTGTTCTGGCCCTTGCAAAGCAAGGTTTCATCTTGACTGCCTCAAAATTAATGATGCAGAATATGAGTTATTTATGAAAAGTGGGGTATCTACTTTTAAGTGTGACCCGTGTATTAAAAAGGCTAAAGCTTCGTTTGGGGACGCCACCCTAACAAAATCTACATCTGCACCCGCTCTCCCAGAGTGGCCGCAGAAGCCGCCTCAGGTCAAGAAGTCTTTTGAGGAGTTACTCAAAGCTCCATCAGCTGATCGGGAAGCAGTTACTATTCAGCTGTTAAATTCCCTTATTAGCATGGTCTACGATCTCTCTACTCAGGTAAAAGATCTGAGCAGTGATAACGTTGTGCTTAAAGCTCAAATTTCGGAGCTTTTAGCTTTCAGGACCCCGGTTAGCTTGGTTTCAGTCGGAACTCAATGCTCCTTATCTTCACAATCTTCTAAACCAATTGAATCTTCCCCTTCTACATCT
>CABEEJ010002613.1:21275-60639 GCA_901482245.1 Timema douglasi | reverse complement strand
TGTAATGGTAGGGTGATTGTGAGATGAAATGGAGGACCTACAGTTTAACGTGGAATCCGAACCACGGTGGAGGCCTGGCATTCCCCACATTCACAAGATGTCTTGTCAGAGGTGAACTCCCTATATCACTGGCGTGATTAAATATATGTAGCCTGGAAGTGGTGCATAACAACTTCATGTAAATATGTATATATTTAATGTTCAGAAGTTATTCTATTTACAAATATAGGAAATAAAATTTGATACTCGCTTCGGTGACCACTTATTCCGAGGCATCCGTCTCGCAATATACTGGACCAGTGATGACGGGGTGATTATAGCTCGGATCATGGTCGGTTGTACTGTGGTTTTTCTCTAAATGGTTTTTACTCTTTCTCCATGCAAATGTGGGTATAATTATTCTAGATTTAACAACCCTCATCCCTAACACATTAGCTTAACTAGCACATACGCTTGTAGCCCGAGCTGGTAGTAAGACGTGATTATAAAAATAGTTTAATATTAATGTTCGACAAGGTCGCTAATGTGGGGGATAAATAAATATTCATGCCATTTAAAATATATATTTGTAGGCTTACATATTGGAATATATATTTGGTTTTTCTTCTATATGTCTAAATTTGGGTGAGTGCCCAGCTGGGGTGTTTAATTTTTGCAGTACTTTGGTTAAGATCGGTTCTCTCACGTGGATACACTGTTTAAATGAACACCAAAATAAAAAATAAAAAAAATATTTTCCTTGTATCAAGATTATCTCTATTATGTGGGGAAATTATTGTAAATAATACAAAAATAAGTAGTTTAGATCTACTATTTAAGAAACTAAACTAAACAAGCACAATTCACATGCAAAACTGTAAAATAACTGTAAAGCTCCAAAATCAAAGGTGTAAATACAAGCACAATAACAATGGTTCTCTTACAAGGAGGGATTGTTTTAAAAAAAAACTCGATGGTGTATGCCTGCAATTGAGCCATACCAACCGAGTGGCCGCTGCTGTTGGCGTACATAGTGTTAATGAACACCAAAAATAAATAGTTTATATATAATATCTAATAAACCAAAACCAAACAAATTGAAGGAATCACTCCATGGTAAGTGCCCTGACTTACCAAATAAAATTGTACTGTTGGCTTAGTCTAAGAAATAAAATTAAGCCTAAATAAACTTAATTGACAGACAGCACCGTAAAATTACTGAAAAAAATACTTTGTGACGCCAAACATTTATCTGACAATAATAATGTCAAAAACTCGCGCCACACATTTTCTTGTTAAATTATATATTTATTCTTCATGTTTGTTTGTATCCCAAAACACTCTTTGCCAAGAAGGCTCATAATTGGTTTGTTGATGTCTCCAAACAACCCCAATGACGAAGATACTTAAAAGGATTATGTGTGCATTATGTGTACGAATATAGTTCCAGTAGCTTAAAATAAATTTCAGATATTTATATTTTAATTTCGACAAATTTAAGATGCAAATTTAGCCACTCCAACAGTTTTTACGATACTGCTTTGCTCGCCGATGAGATACCGTGATGGGATTATCTTACGCTTTTCCTTGAAAAATAAGGCGTAGGGTCTACAACGTAAGAAGTTCCGTCTCTATCCGATGAGTACTTCCTGAGTTTACTAAAAACAAACAGACAGATATGCAATAGAATATACTGGCAGATTAAGAGTTGTAATAATGTATAGAAGATAATACCAGGACCTAATGTTTTCGTTAAATACTCATCTCTTGCTATATATATATANATATTAGTTCTTAAAATTTTGTTTGCATTTTATAGCTTTTTACTTATAGGTATTCCAAACGTTTATGCGTTATCAACTTTACTTATTCTACTATTAATAGCAAACACTGTCCAGAGTAATGAAAATAGGTGATGAAATGGTCCGTTAAATTTGAATACATTAACTATTCATACCAAACTTAATTTACACCCCAGAAAAATCTAAGTGGCCTTGTTTAAAGAAATTAATAAAATTACTAACCAAACGTAAAATTAGTATGTAAATAACCTATTTTTATGTAAAACACTGTCTTATTTTTTTTATAAGATGTCCGTACAACATTATTTTTACATTTAAACATTTCTTCACATTGAATAAAATTACTATTATTTATTTATTCTTAGAACTGCTTCTTAAGACCTTTTCAGGTTATACCATGTACTAATCACGCTAATCAGTTAGAGACGAGGAAGGTTTGAATTTAGAAGAAATATATCCACATGTGCGTGAAGGGAGAGTGGAAACCCGTTTTGGAAAAAAAACCTCAGTACACCAGAACGGGTTCAAAACCCCGATCTCCTTGTCATCGGCAGTTTATTATAAAATTAGAGTGATGCCTTAGATCATGTGATATCGATGCAGATCAATAAGTTTGTCTTAGCTCTAAAGTGTATAGAAGGCAGTTTTTCGATTATGTATAGGCTTAAGCTAAGTAAACTCCTCTTAAATTTATTAGTGTTATAGTTAAATGACTCTCCTAATACAGTTTCATAAGAATTTGAGTGTGAAACTATATTATTAATTTGATTAAAACTGATGTGTTTTTTTAAATATGTTGTGTCTCGTTATGGCCGTGTGATTAGTAAAAACGGGTGACCTGGTGGTCTAGGGATAAGGTGTCAGACTTATGTGTTGGGGATCCGGGACTCAATCCTCGGTCCCGGCACAGAATTATCTAATGGATAAAACCCTTCCTTCACCTCTGACAAGACGTGTATTAATCACAACTTGTGAAGGTTGGTAATGCCAGGCCTCCACCATGGTTCAGATTCCACGTTAAACTCTAGGTCCTCCATTTTCATCTCACAATCACCCTACCATTAAACATTTGCGTAAGTGCGTACACCCCGAACGGGTAGTAAGACGCTGTGCTAATAATTATAATAATAATAATAATAATAATAATAGTAAAAATTTTATAAAGGAGACGTTGATATGAACTAATTAGGGATTTTCTTCAAAATTTAAGAGTTATACTGATGTTATTTAATTATATGGACATAAAGTCTGTCCAGCGTAGGAATTATTTTCTAAAAGGCCGTTTTTCCTACCAGAAATATATTATATAGTAGGATAATGGTAGGGAAAAAGACCTTTCAGAGAGTAATTCCTACAGTAAATGGAGTATACTATATTTACCCCTATCACGGATATACGGGTTAATTTAAGTATTAGGGTGAGAAGAGTAGTTTAGAAGAAGTGCACCTGAATTTCCTTGGAGAAGGGACAAGAAAACAATGGTGGTTAGTCACATCTGAAAAACCACCCACGGTGTTCTCGGACAAGGTTTGAACCTGGACCTTCCCATCATGGTAAATCGACTATTATTTAGAGTGTGGTGCAGTTTACTGGGCAGGTATTAGACCTACAACAACATAAATAGGCTACTAATTAATTTTAGTTTAAGCCAGATCCAATTTTTTCTATGATTATGTAAATTCGGAAGTTTGGTGAACTCTTTATTTTACTCGAGTGTATTGAGCGAGTAGCATCGCTAGGAATATGTACAAAACTTCAGGTTCATCTATGATGGTTTGAAGGTGACAGGAAAGGTTAGGGTTTGAATACTGGACAAGTATATTGAGGTTATATTTTACTGAATGCTTTTTCTGTCCCCATCCACGTAAATGTGGATACATTTCTTCCAAATTATTTATTTCTGATCCCTTCTCAATAAGAATGAATAAAAGGTGTGGATGGCTCGTAAAATATCGTTAAAAAAACTAGTCTATAATTTAAATGAACACAACGTTTAGTCTGCAAGGTTTCAGTTTTACCTTGACGGACTATACTATGGCACTATATTTAAATATACGCCATACTGTACAGTATAAAGTAAGTTTTCCCCCTTTTAGAGTAAACTAGGCTTATTATCCTATTTTTAAGAAACCATTTTTAACAATTATAAAAATTAATAAATTCATTTTAATACAAGACTACATATAACGTATAATTAGGCTTATATTAAAATGGCTTTAGTAATTATGATTTTTGATTAAATATTTTAATACCTATGAAATAATACCAACAAATAAATGGAACAACTATTTTGCCTTGCACAATTATCTCATATATTTTATTTTAGCTTTGATTTTTTTAAATTGGTTTTCATCTAACCATCATCAAATAAGTTCTCTAAAATAAAAAAATAAAAATTTTTTTAGTAAAAATTATTCAGTCTTTATACATACATTTTAAACAATTTTGCTCAAATAATTTTAACAAATTTAAATTATAGGTTATTTCAAATATGTTTGATTTATCAAAATAAAAACAGCTCCTTATTTATCATGAAATAAAATTACCAGCTACTCATTTTGAACTAAATATTCAAAGCGATTTTTAAAGTATTCCATATTTTCTAGAATATTCCACAATTATATTACCCTTGAATAAATTCATTTGATAAAATTAAATATATACTATTAGTATTATTATTATTATTATTATTATTATTATTATTTATGTAAAATAGCTCTCAGATACAAAAATTTTAACAAAATAGTTTAAGCTATTTTCAAAAAATTTAATATTTAAAAAAAATCGATCACCAGTTCTGCTTTGTTAATATTATATAATCCTGTATATTGTAAAACAATGTCCAGATTCCCATTTTAAGCCAAATCTTTAAAAGATTTTTTTTAATATTTTCAATTTAAAAAAAATAGGTCTTTAGTAAACTAACTCTAAGCAAATTTGTTTACAAAAACCAAATAGAGTTGTATTATCATGTCCCACGCTTCCCTGATATACATTTTAAACAAAATCATCAGAGCAATTCTAGAAATATTTCGAAATTTCAAAAATCTCTCGCGAGTAAACAACCCTCAAACAAGTTTTGATCTAAAAACCAGTGCACAGTGTTATTTAGGAGGTCCAGCAATCCCTAGATGTACTGTACATTTAAAACATAATTGTTAGGGCCATTTATTTAAAATTTGGAATTCAAAAAAATCATTCATCAGTAAACTAACTACCTTTAATTAAAGGGCAAGGGCAAAACTTTAAAAACAGTTGTGAAGTATAACCATATAATATATGACTATCAAGATTGAAAATTTTCATTTTCGTATTATTGAGTTATTTAACGTGCACTTTCTGAACCGACTGATAATATCAGCCCACAACTTCTCAAATCCAGAACAGACACAACACCCAGCCGCTGGCTGTAAGGGTAAACCCACATTTCACCAATATTACATTTTTTGGCCTTGCCAGGAATCAGACACGGGACTCTTTGCATGGTAGACAATACACGCTACTGAATGAGCTAAAGTGTCTGACAGATATGAAGGGAAAAAACACTAGGCGGTTTCATATTTGTGGTCAGGGACAGTTACGCAGACAGAGTAGAGAGCCAGACATTGGGACAGACGGAATTGTAAAATATACTTTTTGGGGTTCAGAGGTACTTAAAACGTAATGATTCATAATAATCTCGAACTTAAAAAAGTCCACAAATTTCACAATTATTGTTCTTTAGTCTAAATGATAAAGTAAATAGTTAAATGTTATCAATATTGACTGAAAATGTTAGTATTTTAAAAAGTTTCTACCTATGGAAATTTGTTGTGGCCAAAGTCAATAACATTTTAATATTTTATTAGTGTTATTTAAAAGTTCTCAAAAACGATCGCTGCAGATAACATTACTTGTCGTTTGAATTCTTGAAAGTAGCTCTATTAACTCTTCTATTTTTCATGTAAGGCCTTAACTTTGAAATTGTACTGTATGGTTGATGTTTCCCAGAGTCACGCGAGCTCTCAAGGTCAATCCTCTTGTCCTAGCTCCTCGTCTTTACTGGTTTCTTTGGACTCAATGAACTTGGCATGGTCAGCGGAAGCAAGGGCGATTCAATTAGACGTTTCATAAACAAGATGAAGGACTAAAATGTCAAGTAGAACGCCATCTATTTATGTAGCCTGTTGAATAGGCTTTATATTACAATGTTAGATTGACTTTTGGTGACCTCGGTCTTCTTGGGGTAGAGTGCTCGCTTCAATACCCGATGTTCAATGGCCCAAACCCAGTTGAGGTCAACGGGCTCATATGAGATAACTTTCCGACAAATTGTATAGGCTCTTTCTCACTCGCTCGTAGCGCTCTGTGTGGAAAATAAAGGGAACTTACTAAACATCGCGACTTCTCTAGAAGATGTGCTTTTTTCCTGATGGAGTGGGCGGGAGTCACTAAAAGGCTGAAGGGACCCGAGCACGTGCGCTAGGTGGATGAGATGGTATATTATTAGGTCCGACTTTCAAGCTGTATACTCAGTTATATTATATCAACTTATTATAAACAAGTCTTTGTAACAAGGAAAAAAACTCGCTGAAGTCAACTTTCTTTCTTGTATAGGTTACAGCGTTTGTAGTGAAGTTCAGTGAAACTTCAAACGCGTTGTGATTGTCGTATTGGTCTGCAGCTCAAGACCTTGTTTTAAAGGCCCTACCCACTTTTTTATGACATCTGGAACCCTATCATAATAGCGTCCGTACATTCATTAAATTATTCTTTTTTGTATATATATTAATATATTATTATGTATATGAATATATTATAATATATATAAATTATAATATATATATATATCTACATTCTTATTTTCTTACAAATGGACATATTATTTGACAGCTATACAAAATTATAGGTCCATTTTTACGTATTCGTGTGTCGACTAATGCGATCTGCTGATGTCACTTTTGAAATATTGTATCAAGTCATATAAAATAACAATAATAATAGAGTGAAATGTTATCTATGTTGACTTTAAAATATATATTTATATTTTCTAAAAAGATCATCAAATGTAAATTCGTAAGAAAATCATGGTATAGATATATCGTAGCCAGTGTTCCGCGTCTTACTGTCCGCCCGGGCTAGCCGCATATTGTCAGGAATAAGGAATTAGAGTTTAGAGGAAATGTATGCATTCTCGATTAGGAGACGTGTGGAAAACTATCTAGCACTAACCATCTTATTACAATAACTTTGCTCTGGATCCTGATTCATACGTGATGGCTAATCTATATAAAACGAAACTGACTCCTTTATTTACGTGTCCATAGGGAAGAGCATGAATGAATTTAATGCCTGCTATTTAGAATTTATTGAGCAAGGTTATTCGTTCTATTAAACCAATCATTATATTCTGCACACTTGTAGGCATTATTATTTTCCTCTGAACCGGTAAGGATTGGCTTTCGTTATCGTCCATACCACTGTAAAGTTTGTCATTCAAAATTCAACAATGTTTACACATTTTGATGATTGTATTTATATGAAAATGTTAATGTTTGATATTAATGACTTTAATAGGTTTTGGATTTTATTTATACTACTCCGTTAAACACAGATTAATAACAATGACCACTTGGCCAACATTCAAATAAAGAAAAAGTTCATTATTTGTTTAAATTCGATATTCGAATGGTTGAATGGTCGAAGATAGAGGTGGGAAGCATATGTTTTCAGTGTAGCCTATAGGTGTGATGAATGTGAAGTGAAATTCACCACACCATTTAAAAATCGAGAAATTCTGGCTGCTCAATTGAAAATTTAAAACAACACATTGTTTGAACAAGTTTATTCAATACATGTACACTTTGACTACTTAGTTACAACTTCCTCATACATAAATGATGAAAATTGTTCAGATTGAAAATGTAAGACATTTTTATGTGAAATTTGTCAAGCTTTTTGTCTGAAAGCAGAATTAAATTAAAGTGTTGAAAAATAGCGTACAGAGGAGTACTAGTTGGAAGTGTTGCGTCTATGAACCATTAAGAAAACAGAATACTTCCAATTATATATAGGAAATATCAAGTTATATGCAGTACACATAACACACATTAGGAAAAACTTTATTTTGCTGTTAGAGCTGGCAAACTCAAATTCGCTACACTTACATGGTCAATTAGCCACATGTGTCGATTGGTGAGAGAGTTTCATACTACAGTTGTCAGGCATTACTCTCACAATAAACTAGACCAGGAGTGGGAAACAGTGGCCCACCAAGGGATTTGTAATAGTCCGCCAGCTATCTCTAATGTATTTCCTTAGTAAAAGGCATGAGTGACAACTTTGACGTGTATTTCAAGAACTTTTAATACTCTGTCAATAATAATTATCGAACACTAATACTGGAAAGTATATTTTTGAGGTAGTGAAAAATTGTATAAATAGTGTGATGTAGTTGGGAGTAAACTTGAGTGAGCTAAGTTTGAAAGTAACTTTCATATACGAATGGTGTTCTATCGATGTTAGGGTAGAGAAATAATTGGCTGTGTTTCTTTGCTTGAAAGTTATTTAGAGCACAAAATGTTTTCATATTACTATGTTATTCACAAAGAGGCTTTGTGTGCTGGAGACATACATTTTCTTCGTGATTTTATTTTTAATTGTTTACGTTGTGTCAACATGATTCGATCCCAGGCACTCGATCAAAGAGATTAAGGAGCTTTTTGAAGCTGAAATTAAATGATTTTGGTGACCTTTTACTTGAAAATTCAATTACATTATTTTCTAAAGGAGAGGTGCTTTTAAGTTTCTTCAAACTAAAGACCAAGTACTTCTATTTATGGAGATGAAAAGTGTACTGCCTGTGGAATGTGATTTACATAAAGATCCATATTGGATTGTGATTTATTGTTTTCAGTGTAAAAGGGATAAGATAAATTCAGACTCAAAAACCACTAGTATTTTATGAATATATACATTTCATTTTAATTTTAATTTTAATTTCTAGTGAAGAAATATTTATTGTTATAACAATTAGGTTTATTTTATCCCATTATAAAGTGAATCATTATCCAAGTTTAACAAAAGATTGGTTTACATGTAGTACAATATATGAGTTGTTTTTTTTTAGAAAATACTTTAAAATAATCTTATAATATTATTATTTGGTAAGAAGTTCACTGAATATTATTTTCCATGCCAATTTCAAATATATTATGTGAAAATCTATTTGGCAGGGGCAGGGGAGCAGTGGAAGGGGGATAATTGGTTAAAGTGACCCGTCAACGGATTTCTAACAATTTACTGGCCCTAGCTTAAAAATTGTTGGCCAACCCTGGACTAAGCTTTCAGTGATGATGAAATCGAAGTTGAAATCCCAGTTGGATGTATTGAGTGTGTAATTTTTCTAAATGGATTTCCAACCTCTCTTCTTACTAATGCAGATACACTTCAAACTAATTTAACCTTTATTAACTCTTTAATAATAGAAAAATTAGTTTTTATCCGTAATCCGAATGGTAAGCGAAATGCTGCGGAAAAATAATTAAGAGCTATTAATATAATTATTGTTACAATACTTACAGATTTATTTTATCATCAAGTTTCACTACCCGTTCGTGTTATACGCTTATATATTAATTACACTAATATTTTTAGAAATTAGATAGGGTATCTGTATAGTCAGTATGCCTAAATTTGCTTGGAGAGAGACTAAAAACCTATTTTTGGAAAAGCCACCCTCAGTACACCCAACCGAGATTCGAACCTTGATCTTACTGTCATTGGCAGTCTAGTCTACTGCAAGAGAAGTGCCTTAGACCATTATACCACTGAGGCGTGTTCAGATTAATGTGAATAGCATGACAAAGCATTCTTTCCTAACGATTGCGTAAGGTTGTGCTGGGAATCGTATTGTGAAGTTCGTGTTAATGGGTTTTTTTCATCTTCTTTGATCTTAATAATATATCCAACCTTTTTCTTATCCCTCTCTTGGGTTGAGCCTTTTCTTTCGGGAGTAGGCCAATGTTTTAACTCATTTGTTAAAATAAATAAGTTCATGCGTGCTTACTACTGTCCAGTCTCACACTGGTGGTTACGTGGGCTTAGGTGTAAATATTGAGGATATCGAGACTAGAATCCCAGATAGATGTCCTGAGTTTTTTTTCTCTTAGGTGTTTGTCATTTTTACTCCACGCAAATGGGGTACATTTATTATAAAATTATATCATCCTCTTTCTTACCCAGTTAGTTTAAATATTATGATATTCCGTACGGGTAGTGAGATGTGGTGCAAATAATATAAGCATTGATTATTAGGTAATATATAATTATAGGGTTGTGCAATGACAAAACCGTATGTGCGCATGCGCGTATGGTTCTAGGAGAATGATAGCCACAAATGTGATGTTATTACGTCTAAAGACTGAGCCCAGACGGTTTATTTTGCACATCTATAAACATTTCCTTGCAATTTAAGTTGTTCCACCTGGTTACAGTTTAGAATATATGTAGAGTGATAAGTAAATAACATGTTTTATGGTTGTATTAAACGTGTATCATAGCAAAAAGAGATACACCAAAGGAAAATAATTTTTCCGCTTCACCCCCACTAGAGCAATCAATACCTCCCTATCTTTTTGCACTATATTATTATTATTATTATTATTATTATTATTATTATTATTATTATTATTATTATTATTAGCACCGCGTCTTACTAACCGTTCGGGCTGTACGCACTTACGCTAATGTGTAATGGTAGGTTGATTGTGAGATGAAATGAAGGACCTACAGTTTAACGTGGAATCCGAACCATGGTGGAGGCCTGGCATTCCCCACATTCACAAGATGTCTTGTCAGAGGTGAAGGAATGGTTTGGTAATCAGATAAATCTGTGCCGGGACCGAGGATTGAACCCCGGCCACCAGCACAGAAGTCTGACACCTTACCCCTAGACCGCCATGTCATCGTGGCCAGGAGAAAACTCATCAATTTCAACTTATTGGGTTGTCCAATTCACAGGTGTTGATCCAAAAGCTGATGAGATCTCAGAAATGTTGTGATTTTTGTGAAGCTATGCAGCTCAGAGCCTTTTTTAAGAGAACTCGACCACTTTCTTATGACATTGGGATTGATGTCATATCTGTGTCCATACATCTGCCGACCTACTTACTTTCTTTATCTATACTATTATTAAGCTCACTGCTGCACTTACGAACTTACTCCATTAATCCCTATTTTGAGTTAGCTATATCCAGTCCACCTCATTACACCCTATCTCTTTCAGCGCCATTTTAATGTTATCCTCCAATCTGCGTTTTCCCAATGGTCTCTCAACATTATATTTGCCAGTCAGTACCTTGAACACAAACAAGGTTCTAGAACGCCCCAATCACGCTGCATGTGCTGCTCACCATAATCTATGAGATTTGATTATCCTATCAATATCTTGTGATGAGTACAGAATATGCAGCTCATCATTATGTAACCTCCTTCACTATCAATTATCTTCATCCCTTTTTGGGCCAGGTGTCGTCCTCCTTACTAAGCACCTTGTTTTTGAACACATTAAATTTATTTTTGTGACGTAAGCTAAGAGACCATGTTTCATCCAACGACTAGCGTAAATTAAATTTTAAACTATTAGATTAGATTAGAGAATTATTAACGCCTCTATCTTCAATGATAGAATGAGATAAATGAATTACTAAAAAAATATTTATTATTTTATTGCATTATCTGATTTATTGACATCAATAAATGTTTGTGGGTTTTATGTTCACTGTGAATAATTTGAGGAACGAATATTGCTAATTCTAGGGAAGACAATTGTCGTTGAAAGGAATATAATTATATATTTAACACCACGTCTTACTGCCCGCTCTGATTATACGCCTATGTACTAATTATACCAATCTACTAGGGATTAGTAAGGTTTAAATTTGGATGAAAAGTACCCAAATTTGCACGAATGGAAAGGGGAAACCCATTAAAGGAAAACCACTCTCAGTACACCCGACCGGGATTGAATCACGATCTCTTCATTTTCGGCGGTCTAGCTTATTGCAATAGTAGCGTATTAGACTATGCGGCCACCAAAGCAGGTTGTGGTAAGTATATTATATATATATGTTTAGCACCGCATATTACTACCTCTTCAGGTTATACAAATACGTACAGATTAAGCTAATGATTTAATGATGACAAAGGTTGAATTTATAGGAAGCGCACCCACATTTTCTTGGAGGAAAAGTGAAAACCAACTAAGAAAAACATCCCTCAGTACACCTAGCTGATATTCGAACCCCGATATCCCTGTCATCGGCAGTTTAATCTAATAAGAGAGTGACGCCTTATAACACGCGGCCACCGAAGTAGTATTTATTGATTTTAGGCTTATAATACATACATTCATATATTCTCAAAAATAAAAATTGTATATATATTGTTTTAGAAATTGCAGCTTTGAATATGTTTAAGATCAGAAAAGAATTTACAAACTTTATTTACTGTACTGTAGTGTACATATGAGTTTTATTTTCACACTCAACGTGCTTAAAATCTAATTTTAACTGGATTCAAAAAACTTATATCATATTAATACTGTATGATACCTATTATAAAATGGCGTTGAAATATATCCTCCTGGACTTTGATGTTTTTATATTGTTTGTATCAACCAACGGACTTATATATTTTATTAGAGATCTCTAATACATTTTTTTCTACATCAGGAATCCGATAATAACTGTCCAGTGTTCCTACATTCACTGATTATATTTATTGTATTCAGATGTACAGTACTTATAGGTAACACTTTTCCAAACATTTCTACGTAGTATTTTTTCCTTATTTTCCTACAAATAATCCACTATATCACGAGATATTTAAATATAAAGTCCGACGTGCATTGAAACATTAAACACCAACAGTTCTTGGCTGTAATCCGGCTGGATCGGTTAACTGTATAAATATCGAAAGCAGGAGCGTATCAAGGAAGAAGGATTGGGGCTAGGAGAAAATAACTAATAAATCCTGTATACAACAAACAATAAAACGTTTAATTTCTGTATTTAAATGAACAAGTCCATGCCGTGTGAGTCTTGACATCACAGAGTCAATAAAATAATCGATTGGTGCCGCCACACAATATATTGGATGACTGTATAACTATAATGAACACTTGCATTGTGTGGGTCATGTTTTACTATAACTCATGGCTCATGTTAAGGTAGTTTAGCTTTTAATAATAACATATTTATGTTTTTCATTAAAGACATTTAAAGATAAATTTCAATTATATTCAATACTAATGGAAGTGCCCGGCGTTTCAAATGATAATCATGGCAACGAATTTTGTGGTTACCCCGGACAGCTATTTTCTTTGCTTCAAACAAACCGAAAAAATCTCTTAAGTTAATTTCTTCTGATTCAATGTTTAATTAACCAAAGATTTAAATTTAAATTTAAATGCCTGGCTTCGAGTTGTACATATTCGTTCACAGGGTCTAATGATTTTAAAATTTCCGACCACTGCTTGCGGAAGATATTGTACAACGCTCATCACAGACAAACAAATAAACTCTTAATTTTATTAATATAGATTAATTGGCACTCCTGCTGAAAAATTCCAAGTCCACAACATTTACCCACCCCCTTGAGTGAGTGGTAGAGATTACTGTTTAGTAAAACAATTTTAAGAACCCGTATGTGTTAAAATATTCAAAAATTAAACTAAATTTTAAATCAAATACATATATATATATATACATATATATATATAAATATACATATATACATATATACATACAATATACATATATATATATAAATGTTCACACTCAACTGACCTATAACAATATCAGTTTTATCTTCCTGGTATTATTTACTACCGGAGTGGGTGGTGGCCGGTCAATTGACCATATGATTTTGTTCGGGGTGGTCAATAAACAACCAAGAGTGAATTAAAAACGTGCCAGTTTGTCAAAACAAATGATCCACATTCTTAACTATCCGTGTTCATTTGTTTTGTTCTTCGCCTCCATCTGGTAAGTGCAGTCTCCACGAGCCACATGGTAGCAGTCAGGGCCGTCATCACGTTTATGACGACGATACACCAGTTGTAACTTCCAGTGACGTCACGGAGTAGACCTTGAGAAACATTCGGTAATTATTAGTGAGTAGTACCACCAGTAATGGGCGGTAGTATGATTTGCAGACGTATTTTATTGGTGTTATAGAGTTACAGTGCGATTTAAAAATAGATGATTTATGTAAGAAAGACTGTGTTTAAATTTGAATTTATATTATCAGATAGAATTACCTGTTATCTTACCTCGGAGCCGTATTTATAGTTCAGTCTTGGGGGTCATCAAATCTACCAGTATACGGATAGCAATCGATTAATGTCAAATTGGGGCTTTGCTGACTTCCTCCGAGTATTGACTTTTAAAATACCTCTCATAAATATACATGATTATAATAATAGGTTGCACCATCATAATACTAATCCATGCAGGATTAAACATCCCAATACTAAGCAAGTAAAGATCGACCACCAGCCTTCTCGCTCCAATTCAGGCATTCTATTAAGTGACTCAATCAGTACTTATATTTTAAATGTAGGTCTACGTATTTATTAACAAGAACTTCCCCGCTAAGGAGATAGAAAAGATTGGTTTTCTTCCCTCTGGAAGTATCTGATTTTACTGAATAGAGAATTATAATAGGTACAGAAATATAATCCATCAACCATCAGTTTGTGATAAATATAAATTAGTCAAGTACTAGCCTTAATAAATAATTTTTATCAGGTTTTATCAGGCATACGGGCTAGCCATATTTATCTACACTAATTGGGTAGGGAATAGAAAGTAGAATTGTTAAGGATATTTACCAACATTTATGTGAGAGAAATTGGAATATACCTCTGTGCTATGTATATATATATATGAGATTTGTATAAGTATACATATATACCTATGTATATATTTATATAAGTATATCCCTATCTTCTTTGCATTAATGTGGGTAAATATACTTAACAATTATATATACATATATATTATATAATAGCGATGCGTCTTACTACCTGTTCAGTCTATACGCATATGTATTAAACACGCTACTGAGTTAGGGATTAGAAAGATTGAATTTAGTGGTAAAGTTTCCAAATTTACCTGGAGGAATATTATTATTATTAGCACCGCATCTTACTACCCGTTCAGGTTGTACGCACTTACGCTAATGTGTAATGGTAGGGTGATTTTGAGATGAAATGGAGGACCTACAGTTTAATGTGGAATCCGAACCACGGTGGAGGCCTGGTATGCCCCACATTCACAAGATGTCTTGTCAGAGGTGAAGGAAGGGTTTAGTAATCAGATAAATCTGTGCCGGGACCGGGGATGGAGGAATATTGTAAACCCACTTAGGAAAAACTGTCCTCAGTACACTCGACCTGGTTTCGAGCTACGATGTCATCAGTAGTATATTATATTGTGAGAGTGATGTCTTAGTCCATGCGGCCACCGAAGCAGGGAGAGTGGGATAGTATTTAGGAAAATGTCGCCTTCAAATAAGGCCTACATCTAGCTTACATTATGGTACTGACCTCCAGTCACCAGAAAACCAGATCAGACGAGACTGATGCCTTTGCTTTCAAACCCACAACATTCAATATGAAAGTTTTTGGTATTACCCTTTATGGTACTTATTTCTTAGTATAACAATGTTTTGAAAATATTATGTTCTCAAATATCTCAATAAAATTCTTGTTTCAATATTCTGAAACTACGGTTTTAGTCGCTTCCGTAGTAATAAATTATTTTTAAATCAATTTTAATATAATTTTTGTTATCATAGTGTGCCCATATTGGTAGTTATGGAATAATAAGGCGTCAGGATCACAATATTTCTGCATTACCAGTGACGTAGAGTTTGAGGTTTAAATATCAGTTGAATAACCTTAAAAGAAAGGGGTGTTCCACATTGGATTTAGTTGGTTTCACAAACCTCCTTCCACGCTAATGCGGCTGTATTTACTCTAATATTTCCCAATTCCTAATCTTCAAAGTAAGTATTTAATAATCTTAGTGTAGATCGTAATACTACTACTATAGCTTATTTGCCATATTAGTCCCTTTAGTATTATTATTATTATTATTATTATTATTATTATTATCATTTCGTTAAGTCTGTGAGCCATTTAGCCATATTTATATTTCTTTCTTAAAGTTTGATATCTTATCTATCCCCAAAAGGGTATCCGATACCATGTTAAAAATTGTTGGTATTATTATTTTCATGTGTTGTTTTCTGTATTTATTTATATATAAAGTTATTTTGTATTGTCATTTTCTGGTGTGACTATGAGCCTGTCTTACTTTGTATGTTTCTGAGTAGTAGAACTGAATTATTATTTTATGGTTATACATGTTTTTTAATGTCAATGGTTTCCACTCCTTATTCATGAGTTTGGTACTATTGTTGTTTTCACTCATTATTTTAATAACCTTAACTTAAATATTTCTTAATTGATTTAAAACATGATCAGTTCTCTTTCCCTAGGAAGTAATACCATAACCTAGATGTGATTAGATTAGCACATGATACACTATTTTTAGAATATAAAACGTAGAATAGTGTTTTAGAATACATATATTAACCATTCCCACTCTTAGCTTCCTACTCATTATCTATCTCTATGTGAGTATTCCATTTCATATGAGAATCAATCATTAGCCAAAGATAGTTAGTTATATGTCTCAACTTGCGTAAATGTTAAACAACTACACGGTTTTATATTAGGTAAACAATCAATTCAATGACGTTTTATATCCAATTTATGTTTTATAGCATGCGTTAGTCTGATATACTTTATTTGCGCTTTTTTAATGTTATTTATTAATTTATTATCGTGAGTCCAGTTTTGTATTCTATTAAAGTTTTCCTGCAACATTTATATAGCTTTATCTACATTTTTGTGCATCGAATACAGCATTGTGTCGTCAGCATACATAAATATACCGCAGTTCTTTATACAGTTTGACATGGTTCTTGTGTAGATAAAGTATATTATTGGCCCAAGAATAGAGCCTTGTGGTACTCCAATATTTACACCCTATTTTTCACTTTCTATATTATTTATTTTAAGTATTATTTTCCTATTTGTTAAGTAATCTTTAAACCATTCATAAATACTACCTCTAATACCAACTTTGTAACGTGATTCAAGTAAAATATATCTATCCAGCGTATCGAAGGCTTTTGACATGTCTATAAATGCTATAGCTATGTGTGTTCGTTTCATTTCTCTAACTTTTGTTTAGTACAAGTTTGTATCTTTTTTTTTATAGAGTCCATATCCTCTTTGGTCAATTATTATATATTTATCTAAATAATTTATCAAGTAGTTGGCAACGTATCTTCCCATTATTTTGTCTAAAACTAGTAGAATTGCTAGAGGTCTGTAATTTCCATAATCTAAGTTCTTCCCCTTTTTATAAATTGGTCTAATAATTGCGATTTTAAGTTTTTGTGGGATTGCATCCTGTTGTATAACTAAATTTGATAATTATGTTATCAACAAAATAATTTGGCTGTTGATGATTTTCAAGTCTTTAATTCTGATTTTATCTATTTCCTGGATTTTATTTATATGTAATTTATCAATAATGTATTTTATTTTGGAACGTGTATCCCTAGGTATAAACATACTTAGAATTTGGTAATCGTTTCGCTTATCTGTTTTGTCTAGTTGCATGTTGCAAGTATGTTGTAGTTGTGTGACTTGATTTTGAATATTTCACAAAAAAAAATTGTAATATTTTAAATTTTCTCAATTTTGCCTAAATGTGTATTTATTACTTCATCAATTGTCATTTTACTTTTTCTACCCAGAATTTCATTTATTTTATACTGTGTTTTCTTAATATTACTAATGACTTTGTCTAGTTCAGTTTGATAAAAAAAAATCCTAAGAATGGATTTATAGACAAAGTTTCGTTTTCGTTGGTACTCGATTTTATAGGTATTAGCATCTGGGAAACTTTTCCACTTCCTAAATAATTTATCTCTGTAGCGCATTTCTCCGACCAAATCTGGTGTTATCCATTTTCTTTGTGTGAGTTTTCCAACAGGATTATATTTATATTTTGAGCTATCATAAATGCCATTAAATATCTCAGCAATGTTTGCATATAATGATTAAACATTTTCTTTAATTGTAACTCATCCCAATTAACGTTTTCAAGTAAAATTTTAACGAAATTCTCATCAAGTTTATCCAATAAAATAGAGCTATTATTCTATTATTAGTTTTACTATAAAAATCATTATTTTTGTTGGATTCAATTTCTAATGCTACTATATAATGATCAGTAATTTTAGTCTTTATTATACTGCTTGTTATTTGTCTGGTCGAACGAACATATATGTGATCCAGACACGATTGAACCACCCTACTTTCCAATATTTCTTCCCTTTTAGTTTTATTAATTGTACATTTTAAACCATGAGAAACAATCTTATTGCTATAATTTTCTCTTGTAATGTTATTTGCATTTAATCTAATATGTTTATATTTATATCAGCTACCAAAACTATTTGTTCATTTAATGAAACTAATTTAATTACTCGTACTACTACTATTACTACTACTACTACTACTACTACTACTAATAATAATAATAATAATAATAATAATAATAATAATGGTATGTTGAAATTTAATTTTATGTAATAGAGAGATTTATTACTTTATAATACCTGGGTCGGTTTTTGTAAAAATAAACTTTGTTTACTAACTCGTATTAATAACTTTTTTAAATACAAACACTTATACATTTCTACTTTAATTTGGAATTTATTTCTATTCAAAATGTCAATCATCTGCGTCAGTGTGCTCACAGGCTAAACGTCAGGCTCATCTAACCTAGTTTAGCGGTAGTATAGAGTTTAGGACTCAAATTACGGTTGAGCGTACTGATGGTGTTTTTTCTACCAAACGTCTCCTACATTCCCTAGACGGAAATTTTGGTACATTTTCTCTGAACTCTACCGTTTATATCTTGATCCCCTTTGCCTGAATAAATATGATTAACTGGATGGATAGTGGTGCAAAAAATAAAATTTTATAATTTATACTTTTTCATATGGTGTAACCTGTCAATCAGTGGGAATATAAACCTTTTTAAAGGTTATTTTAAGTGGGCCGCCAAATAGAACGCTGACACGCGTTGCAAGCGTCCGTAGATCCTAATTTAGTTAAGAAGTGAGCTTTGTTTGCTATTTCCAAATATGGTTAGCACCAAAATGAAGGTTAAAGTTATCAACATGTCAATGTAGGATTAAAAAAAACTACATTCTAAGTTTTTAATTTATAAAAAATTAAAAAGAAGTGAAATCAGCTCATTTTCAAGGACTTTTTGTATGATATGTAAAAACTCTAAGATCTAAGTAATTAGGCGTAAACATAGATGCAGCCTTCCTAAAAAAAAAGTCACTATTTAATAAGTTCACAACAGAACAAATTATAATAGTTAACGATAGCTTTCAATATTCTACTGTTAAGTACTCGCATTCCCGTAGGAAATACCGCAGTGTGAGGATATTTCCCTTCAGACAGAAGGTGTCCTTAATATATTACTTTAATTTGTAACAAAGCTATCCTAAATATTGTTTCATAAACATGACTTATTTACAAGTGATTGGCCGTTAAAGAGTTGATAAAAAACATTCACTCAGAAGAACACAACAATCAATTTACCAATCAACGGGCCGAAGACCATCAGAACAATACCATTTCCGACCATCTGCAGTCCCGAAGCTGAGGCTAGTCTCTCTATGGGAACATAGCTGGGTATAACTAGGGACGTGTAAACTGTCCTGACACCCTTCGCCACCCCTATAGCCACTGCTACCACCAGCAAAGATTTAAAAGTGTTGAAAAATATAATGGCTGTAACAAAGAGAGCATAAATTAGTCTGGTGTATATTTTAATATGTTTCTTATTTGAGGTATTTAAATTGTACTCTCTAAAGCGATTGCTTACATCATTAGGGGGTAGTATCGCGTCAGGGTTGGAAGCTCGCTCTCGTGGCGACTTCTCTTTTCCGGGCGGGACAAGAGGTGATATTCCTCATCCGGTAATCCTGGCAGGATACCTCCTTGGGAAGGACCTTAGGCGACTTCCAGAGGGTTTACCCGATAGGCGGCTAAATCTCTGTCAAGTTCGTCTGTGTGGTAGTGACTTGGGGGACTTGCCACACACTAAAGATGCGTTGACAAGGTGCGAGTTTACTGGATTGAGTAAACTCGGTTATAGTGGACTTGGATCAGAGTCATGTGGACATGGTTGTTTTACTCACATGGTTTTAGTAGGAATTAAAATGGAGGAAAATTTTTGCGCGTGTGCTGTTATTGTGACAAAAATGTTTATAGGGAGGTTGTTAACATTTGTTGGATAGTAACGTTTTATAACCCTTACACCCGAAAAGTTGGTTCACGCAATATCGTATGTATACCATTCAGTCTATCTGTCTGTCTATCTATTCCTCGGCCTAGAGCCGAAACTATTTTACCGTTCTGGCTAAAACTTAGTACCGTATCTAGTCTTTTTCATAAGGTTGCCCTGAGGGTTCTCTGTAATTATTGATCCGACCCTAAAATCAACGGTAGTTTACTTAAGATAAAAAAAGAAAATTAATATCACTATTCTCGAAATCAGCTTTACCGATCGTGATTAAAATTAGTATCTAGATACAGTTAAACATTTAAGACATAAGCTTACTAACGGCGTATCTAGTTTTTACGAGAAAGTTACTTATAGTGTACTTTATTTAAGCGTGTATCTACCATTTAGAGCATAACTGCGCAACTCTTTAAGATACGAAATGACTTATCATTTGTAACAATAACTATTATTTCTCGCCACTTTTATTATGAAAGCTTTTAGGAATGCAATTGTTGGTACAATCATTATTTTGCTATTTGGGTGGGACCGTTTAAGTTTCTTCCAGATAACATAATTGGAAGCTTAAAAAAGTAAATTAAAAATATTACATCATCAAAATAAACGACTTTGAGATAGCATTTTCCCCCTTATTGCTTAGCCTTGAATTGTTCTAGCGTGATGATATGAAGTCTGATGTCAGGCCAAGATTCAAAATATTTTAATTATGCAAAACTTCATTAAAAAGAAAGTCACAGCTATTATTGAAACTAAATTGTGTGTCCGTAAAGTTCACCATTGATGTGGGCATAAAACTTTGATACATATTATAAAGGGCTGGGCAGAATGAATAGTAAGATTTGAATAAGACTACATGATGTAAGACATAAAATAATGTATTTAAAAATAGCTACAGTACACAGACATAGGTATGCTAACTACATTATTATGGACAACAAATCTTACTTCCTAATTATAACTCCGCGTAGGTGTCTGCCATTAACGGAAAAGCATTCCTCCAAGCCTCGGACGAAAGCCTTCATCACACAATCCAACATGTCCATGATAATGTTCCCCATGGAATCTTGTATCTTATACTTAAGTTCAGCTAAAGACTTGAGATGTATGGTGAACACATTAGTCTCTAAGTACCCCCATGTGAAGAATTCCACGGTGGCTAATTCCGGTAGTGAGTGTCCCAAAAGATGGAAACTAGGCCACGGATTGGCCAGCAGGATGAGAAGTTTTTCTGTTTTGTCTTAACTATATATGTGCTAGGTTTTGGTTGCCCAGCCTTAAAAGGAGGAAGTTGTTCAACTGTAAAGGTATGGCAGCATCCTTGATGAAATACGGGCCTATGATGCCGAGTGATGTAATGCCGCAACACACTGTAACACGATTACCATTACGATTACTCGTGTAGTTGACGTGGGCTTTTTGGTGCGCAATATCGACAATTATGCTTACTAACACACCTGGACAGTACAAAATGGGCATCTTCAAGCATCAACAGGCTAAAGAGAATTATTGAGTAAATTTCCAATCGTACTATAAAGACCATGGTGAAAGTCCTGCGGATAAATTTATACTGTGCTGTCAAATGCTGCTTGACCTGCATCTTGTACGGATAAAAGTGTAGGTCTCCATGAATGATGCTGCAGAGGGAACGAGTTGACATTCTCAGTACCAATACGTAACTGGCGGCTGATCACGAAGGACTTTATAGAGGAGAGCGTTGCAGACACCTTCCGCCCAAGCATGTGTTCACTGTGACCTTGGATGACCAGGGCTTTTTTGGCCACAGCATGATGCAGTATTACGGAGTTTTTCCACCAATATTACGTTCATACGGTGGTCAGGGACGATTTCCTGACGTCCTAGCCCTAAATGGTGACAGAAAATCCTTTTCGAAGTGATGGATGAATCATTATTTTGAATATAAGTCTCCACGGTGAATGCACAATGTTTGGCCGACCATAATGCCATGATTACTGATTGATCTCCTTCCCCAATCCAGCCTGCGTCTATATCCCACTCATGTGCATAGAGCGCTGCCGTACTACTTGAATCAAATCCTACTGTCCATTTTGCCTAGCCCTGTAAAAGGTACATTACATCAGCAAACACATTAATTGCTGATTTAAAGGTATCTTCAACATAACAGTGCCTTTGAATACGATCCACTTGACGCATAGTTTTCAAGCCACTATTTCTTTAGTCAGATGTTTTGTTTCATAATATTTGGCAGTTAGCATTCCGTGCATCGGTCAATCGACGCAAACGCTGTTCTATGGACTCACTTGTTAATCACTAAAATATTAAACTGAGGTGATGAGAACGTTGATAGGTCGTTTCAATTGATAGATGCTCATGAATCAATGAGAAATGCTGTGATCGTTGCTCGGCAGTCTCATTTGATAGACGCTCGTGAATGAAATTGAGATGATCTTCTTTTTCGTGAGTCATCTTTCAGATAACCTGTAATTAGCTTATTTCCTCATTCCAGAGGGTCTAAGCTCACTCTCGGTATGAGTCTATTTACACCATTTCTCTACATTCTTTCTATTTATTTTTTATTTACATGCTGGTTTATCGCGTTATGCATTTATTACGAACGATTTTTTACTTTCACTCTAACTTACAGGTATAGAAAAGATTGTGATCATCAAAAAATTTGAATTCGAGATTTTGATGCATCTCGATGTTTCATGACACCCTGAATCAAAAAATTGTTTTTTGAATTTTCGTCTGTCTGTACCTCTACTAGAGCCTAAACTATTTTACCAATCAGGCTAAAACTTAGTATCTAGGGTTTCATAGGGTTGCCCCGAGGGGTTTTTGGAATTTGATATCCAACCCTAAAATTAAGGGTAGTTTACTGAAGGGCAAAAAGAGAAAAATTCGATTTTCTCATAATCGCCTCTAAAGATTTGGTATAAATTTCATTTTAAAACATTTATAAATATTCTAAACAAAAAGGCTTCTCTCAATATTTCAGAAAAATTACTTTAAGGGCTCCGGTCTGATGCGTAGATTCACATTTTTTTTATAATATACTCGAAAATACTTGAGATCTGAAATTACCTATCATTGTAAGTATGTATATATATTTATAATACCATTTTTTTTTATAAAATTAATAGCTTTCAAGCCATACGCACACAGATATATTTTTTAAACCTTTCAATCACTAAAGGTAAAGTATTCTGACCGTAAAAATAAAATCTAACCTAAAATGGTGATGGATGTTGACGTCTTGTGAACCCCCTGAAACTTAAAAAGTGGTATTTGCAATGCAGTCTGTCTGTGTGTCTTTTTAACCCCAAAATTAAAATTAGTTAAATAAAAGTGAAATAATCGATTTTCTCAAAATCGACTCTAACGATTTTGATTAAAAATTCGTATCTAGGCGTTGATTAATATTAGAAAAAAAACGGTTATTTTCATTCTCCCATGAAAATGATTTTCAAGATACTTTAGATAAGCGGAAATTTCAGTATCTTCTCAATTATTTGAGATAGTAAATAATCTATCATTGCAAAATTGTAGTACAATTAAAAATTAAAAATTTTAAATGAAATTTATTTTTTAAATACAACAGTTTCTGAGATATTGACATATATTTTAATACAATTTTGTGAGCTTTACTTGTAATAGGAGAAATATTTGTACAGCAATGATATATCTCCATTTTAGACTCACTAGTCAATATTTACATATTTTATTTGTCAAAATTTATAAATGAGAAATTTAATAGAAATGAGATCATCTGAAGATTTTCAACATCTAATAAAATGTAAAAAATCTTAACTGGAAGTCGAAATTTTAATATAAAGTGTTGTCCCTTGTGGACCCAATATTGATCTTTTTATTGGTCCAAACATACAAACGAGGATATTAATTCTTTTTAAAAAATTATAGAATTTAAAACCGGGACTCAAAAAAGTGTTACATAAGTATAAGGCAATCAATATATGCTTAGGTTTGCTAGTATATATTATATCGTTTCACATATATTACGAGTTTTGAGTAAATATTTCCATTTTTAAACAATAGAACGAGAAAGTCCGTGTGGAGTTCCGTACCATTTATTTTTCTTAAGGGCAGCTTTTTTAGGCCTACACATATTTTTAAAATAAAAATTTAAAATTTAAAATTGCTTTTTTTACAAAAAATCAAACTTAATTAAAAAAAATGCGCTAAATTTTTTTAATCTCAATAATAATAATTATAATAATAATAATAATACTTAGCACTGCGTCTTACTACCAGTTCAGATTATACACTTAAGTACTAATTACGATAATGGGTTAGGAATTGGGAAGGTTGAATATACTGGAAGTGAACCCGCATTTTCTTGGAGGGACAGTGGAAAACCATTTAGTAAAAACCACCCCAGTTCATCTGAGAGAGTTTCGAACCTCTATCTCATCGTCCGCGGCATTATAGCTCAACATTAAACTATCGTGTTAGCTAACTACGCCACCAAGGACGGTTTTATCAATATTAATATATTATATTTTTCATCTTACCCCTTCTAATCTTCCAATCTATAAATACATGACACATAATTTTATCTGTAGTTGTTAGTTTTTCTTATATATTTCAAAGTTTGTATGAGCTTCATAACTAGCATTATTCGGGAGGTAATATAAATGGTGTTGCGTAGGGTAAACATAGAAAAATTATTTTAACTCGCAATATAGAATTATAAGGGAAGTATAAAATCAAGGACGTCGCAATGGTCTAAGCATACAATACATAATAAGTATTCTCCATCTACAATTATTGAGGGAATATGAAATCACTGAGGTTTCATAGGACTAAATTAATATTATTTATAAGTTGAACTATTCATCCATATTTTATTATTAAAACCATTTAAACATATTTTAATAATATCCAAACTAACGTAGGAGGGTAGTATAAACATTAATTTTATATAACTTGGTTAAATTAATGTGAATTTAGTTTATCTCTTACAAGAATAATGTATTACGAAGGCCTTTTTATATGCGAGAATGAACATTTGAGTTCAATGATATCTTGAAAATAGTTGATGCTACAATAAGTATATATTCGTGAAGCACTCACTTGTCCTTGAAGCAATCAGCATGGCCATACTGATCAGATACATGGTCCTGGCACTGTATTCCATGTAGTCAGCGAAGAATGGGGAAATAAACCTGAAGATGATATCTGCTATTCCGATCGCAGACATGACAGAAGCGGTTTGATCGTTGGAGAAGCCCATATCTCCCAAAATAAAGGGCGTCAGAAGAGAGAAATTCAACTCTGCACTCATGGCTATAGACATGCCTACCATTAAGTTAATGTAATAAGGGTCTTTTAAAAGGGACAGATCTAAGACTTTGGCGACTCGTCCCAGAAATCGTCGGAAGACCCCCTTTCTTCTTGTCTTAGTATTTCTTTTGTTTTGAGCATTTTCACTGAAAAAATTATAACAATTTTAGGTGTATCCCTTTTTAAACAAAATTAAAATATTTTAAATTGTTTTTATAAACATGGCCTAAATTTTGATGAGATATATATTTTTTAGTACATCATATTCAATGCTCATATACAAATTTAATAAAATTCTAAGTTCTGTTTGTACACTATATTTTCTGTCTGTTTGTTTGTTTGTTTCTAGTACACTAAAAAAGTACTCATCGGAAATGGGACTTCTTATATTGTACTCTTTATTGTTCAGGTAACCATGAAAAACTATATACCATCTTGTTATCTCATCAACGATCTAAGTAGTGTCGAAAAAAACCTGTGTAAGCAGTGAGTATGCATCACGGCTAGTGTTGCAGGTATACAAGGTAGCACGTGATGTGAGATGGGGAGAGGAGGGGGAAGGGAGAAGTTCGTGTTTTCTCATGAATCTTTATACTTGTATAAAACACTGCTCTTGAATATGTTTCATTCTTTTCTAACATTTGAAATAGTCAAATGTGTTGGTGTTAATTTAGCAACCGGGTTTTGTATATTGGTCAGTGCGTCTGGATACCAACCTAGGGGTACCGGGCTCGATTCCCAGCACGTATAATGAGTATTTTTCCGAAATTGGAACCATCCCAACTCCCACCAGGGGGATGTATTCCTGAGCACATTCAGAGACATCTTAAATGGTATTCCCATTTAACTTTATAGAGGAAACCACTCGAGACGTCAAATCCACACTCAGGAATACAAGGGCAGGGTCTGGTTGGCTAGACTTGAGCTAGGTTAAGAGAATATACTGATTACACACCCTTATATTCACTATTGTGTAATCGTTACGTGGAAAGAGCTTCCATGGGAAGAATGTACGATAAGTAAATTTGGACTTCCCTTGGGCAACGGTACATAAGTATCGGCTAATCTTCCCGCCTACTTGGCTTCTAGTGATATATCCCAGATACTCCAATATAAATTATATACTGTTTATTACGAACAAAGACACGTGCAAATGCTGGCCTGTACATAAATTATTCTGTTCATGATCCCCTAATTGTGTAAAAATACTTTTATAGGTCTACTTTGGTCATTTTTTTTTGTCATTTTGTAATCTTAGGTCAGACTAAATAAATATATTTAAATATCTTCATTAATTTTCTTGGTTTGCGTCATTTTAGAGTAATTTCTATGGGTTTAAAGTCATTTTGAGTCATTTTTAGGGCATTTAAGTTTAATAATTACATTTTTAAATACTATCAGTATTCAATAAATGCGTAAATACTCAAACATATTTTTCTAAATACTTTTGTCATAATGAGAAAATTACTGTTGAGACAATACAATTATTAAGCTGGAAAGTGTTGAGTTGGGAGGAGATAGCTATTACTTGTGAATCAGATATTTTAAAATCAATATTATATTTATAAAAATGTAAGAGCTAGTTGCTAAAAGAGTTTCATTGCAATTAGGGACAAGTTGTAAAGTGAATTAATAATTATTATTATTATCACCGCGTCTTACTACCCTTTCGGGTTATACGCACTTACGCTAATGTGTAATGGTAGGGTGATTGTGAGATGTTGGAATCCGAACCACGGTGGTGGCCTGGCATTCCCTACATTCACAAGTTGTGATTAATACACGTCTTGTCAGAGGTGAAGGAAGGGTTTGGTAATCAGATAAATCTGTGCCAGGATCAAGGATTGAACCCCGGACGCCAGTACAGAAATCCGATACCTTACCCCTAGACCACCAAGTCACCGTGAATTTTTTGATCCAGTCCTTCGAAAATTTGAAGTAAATTCTAGAATATCTTGGTAATTTTATGGATAGTATTCTAATAACTTTTAGGTCATCAATGTCTAGGCCTTGTTAATAAACAATAATATATTCTCAATTATCTGGGTTAATGAAATGCAGTATTTTAACTAATATTCTAAGAACACGTAAAATAAATTCCTTCGATCATACCCTATATGAATATTTTCTTAATAAAGAGGTTAACTTAAAAAAAAGTAGTCTGTAACGTTCATCATACTACAAGTTCAATAAGAACCCTATGGAATTCCGTAATTTGATCGTATTCCTGCTTCACATGTATTTGAAAAATCTCAACAAATAAAAATCCTAGATGGACTCACGGGTAAGATTAAAATTGGATAGCTCACACCAGAATAATGGGGAGTTTACTGTTTTTTTTAAATTGAACATTATGAAAATATAATCGTACATTTTAAATTAAAAACTACTTGATAAATTTGATGTCTAAGTTAGTGTTGAGAGAGTCTGTTATGCTATGTAGTGGGTGGAGCTTTAGTTTATATAAATCCTCCCCCTTAAAAAAATTCTGGGTACGATTTTGAGTGATGGTTTGGGGAACAATTGTTAGTAACTTGGAAGTGTTTATATCTCACTACGTCTGGGCTATAAGAATTGCAATAATGCTGATATGGCAGTGATCAGGAATGTAGAATATAGATGAAATGTGCCCTCAATTATTTGGAGGGATAGAAGGACAACATTTAGGGAGAGCCACCCTCAGAGCAGTGGTTAGAGCCCTTATTTCTCTGGCACCAGTAAAACGGACTTTATGAAGCCAGTATGTGGTTAGTGTGCCCACCAATGTGCCTCTTGGACTTATTAAACAAGAGTTTGAAAAATCGCAGAGTTATATGAATATTCTTAAGGTGGGATGGAAGGGGAAGCGAGAAAATCCCAGTGTGTTTGCAGTTTTTATGGTAAAACATCTTTTGGCTGAAATTAATATTTCTCCACTACAAACATAGAGTTTAATTTTCTTGAAGTGTTTATATCAACAATTGTTGAGTATCCACCATAAGCATAGCTGCATTAGATGAGAAACTTTTTAAATGAACAGAAAGAGTTTTAATCAAATTCCAGGACACTCTTGACAGAAATTCAAGAATTTTTTTAGGTCACCATGTGAAGAAAATTTAATTCTATGTTTGTGTTGGAGAAATATTTTATTTATCTTAGCCAAAAAATGTTTTGACATAAAAATTGCAAAATCACTGGCTTTGTCTTACATTCCCTTCCATCCAACCTTAAGTTATGTCAATAGTTAATAATCCCTTGTAATCGAAACAATAGTTTCCCTTGTTTAAACATATTGTACCTGTTATCCCCGGTCTGTCTCAAGGACGTGTATCCAGCCTCATCGAATATCTTGACGCTGCTCCCCAAGTTGATGGTGTTCATTGATTGAGCCGACCACCAATTGATAGAACTCTCTGGTGTGGGCGTCTCCACCTCGAAATGCGATACACGCTGGTTCTGGGACGAAACGGATAATCTTCTGAGACCTGATTAGAAGAGAGTGCCTAGGTTTTTAATTTTAGAAATTAATACTAACTATTTGACATTCATAATCGCGTATATTTATAGTTTATTCCTAGAAATTATCCAAGATGTTACAGATATAATCTTTGGCATTTACTGAAGGAACAATTGAATAGAAATTATACAACTAATGTAGTACACATCACTAGATACAGTATAAAATGTACTACATTTAGTTTTTCAAAAATAAATATTTCAGTAAATTATTTTTTTTCTAATCATTATCATTTTTGCAACAAATCACAAATTTTGAATCCTTAATCTTATATATATATATAATCGTAATATCTTAACTTTCTCAAAAGGTAAGTCTAAGAATCACCCTCTCCTCCCGCAATACCCCCAACAACTACTAGACCCTTTCTTCTATAATAATTTTGTTTAAATAATAATCAAAATTCAGCAGTATTATTATATTTACCCATGATGTGTTTGTTATACTTGTCCAAGTTATGTTCTGTTAAAACCCCAATAAATATAATTTTAGATGTAAAAAAAACAGATTCCAAATTTAAATCTCGGAAATCCCTAAGGACTTGGGAATTAAAAGAGTCAATAGACCCACTTGTATTTTAAACTTTAAATATTTAACCACTTTAATTATTGCAAACATTGTCACTACAATTAAGCATTAAGATTGTAATAATAAATAGTAGGGGTTATTACTTAAGTTTTCATATTAAGTATGTATAACCTGTTTTGATGGCTGTATGATCTAAGGCATCAATATAGCAATAGAATATACTTTGTCGGGGAGATAGGAGTTAAAATCCCAGTCGTATATAATGAGGATTGTCTTTCCTAAGGGATTTTTCACTCCCCCTCCACGCAAATCCAGTTACACTTTCTCTATATTCAAGGTTCATCGTCCCTAACCCATCAGTGTAATTAATACATACACGCATAGCCCTTATGGGTAGTAAGACGCCTTTCTGCCATATATTTCTTAAAACAATTTTTATTTTATATATAAAGAGAGTAAATAAATGAGCAAGAGCTATCCAAGATTAAATGATCAATAGTTCTAACATGATATAAGAACCAACCCTAACAATTTTATTTGATAAACATAAGAAAATTTAAGTTTTCCAACCATATGTTTTGTAACCACATCATCTGATATTTTAGAAAATTTGAATATGCTTCACTCCCATTTAATAATTCAAACAAGGGATGGGACTTAACAGTTTTCAAATTCTTGAATCCTTAAGGAAACTATAGATTAAAATATTTGATTTGAGAGTTGAAAAAAATATATAGAAATACAATTAATTAGAATTGTGCAAAGCAACTTTATTACAAATCCAACAAACAAGATCCATGCCATTATGTCACCACCTAAATGAATGAGCACTCCCTTTATAGCCTAAACTATCACAATTTGTTACAATTTATGTTCAAGAAACTTGGGAATTAATGTAAACAAAATCAAAATTCAAAATAAGTAATGTTATGGAAACTTTTGACTCTCATGCTTATCGGATTATAAATTCAAAATTCATAAATAAGATGACCACTCGGGCTATTATAGAAAAAGTTAATCTAATTAATTTCTAATGTATACCATGACCAAGCATAAATTAGGATTTAGATATTATTCTCAAATAAACTTTCAATAAAATAAAGTGCGGAAATAAAAAATTACATAGTTGAGACTTTGTTATCACTAAGGATTTATTTCTTATCAAGACCACTCCAGCCCCTCAAAAGTAATTAATTGGAAACTTAGTTAAATACGATTGGATCAAAATTACATTATAATAATTTGCTCTCTGGGCCTAATATTCTATGTATCTTCTCTTCCAAGCTTCTTCTTTATTAATAAAATAAAGAGCTTGTGTATCTGTTTGTATGTCATGAGCGTTGCGTGATATATATCGCACACAGAGAGCTGAAATCTAAAAACTAGTTGCAATTGTACATAAACATGTGCACCTCAGAGCCAAAATTGTAAAATTTGTTCTTAAATGTATTTTAATTAATTAAAAACTAAGTTGTAAGGAATAAAATTAAGATCTAATTTTTCTTTCTGTTTGGAAAAAAGGAAAGCTTTTTCCGGGGTAGCCACGCTGTCAATTGCATGGCAAGGCCGGGTAATTTTGCTAGTGTTTATATAACTGCGATAATAAACCGTTGTCCCTACCATCTCTGGGATATTTTCTTCTCTCGATTATGGGCGTGTCCATGCCGTATAAGGATTGAGCGTTAATGTCATGATCGATTGAAATACCTGAAAAAAAGAAGCCCAAAAATATTTTCTAGAGTCAAACTGACAATTATTTTTGTCTATTATATTTAGGCTTAAAATAACATATGAATCTTTAATTATGTTTTTGCATGGTGTACAAGAGTAAGAATACCAAAATGTACTCTTAATCTCTGTTTAACCTTAAAGGTATTAAGTCAATTCTGTTTGGTTTCACTTCGTTTAATTTAAGGTATAGAGCCATATTGTATTCAGTTAAGGTAAGACTACTATCTTTCATGGTAAACATAGTGTAAATTCAGTGTAACTAATTTTTTGATACAATTTGTCGGTATATTTAGGTAGGCCTATTAATGTTTCAAATATACTTTTCAAAAACCAATAAAATTTGTGTTGACCAAAATACAATAAAGAATTTTGCTTACAAATGTGTGTAGGCTATTTGTTAAGACACAAGACCTTAAAACGTTAGCCTAACGCTCTATAAAATAATTTTTTCCATGCCCTTATCATATAACACGTATTAATTGTACAGCGATACAACTTATTTTGAAGTTAAATTAATATTTCAAGGGGTATTTCACTTTCAGCTTATGAGAAATTATTAAAAAATTACAATAAAAATAGTGTGCCTAAGTGAATAAGCCTTAGCAACATTTTCTTATAAATACTGTATTATTTTTTCGGACACAAAAATATGAGGGTTAATGATTATTTTATATCTCTGCGTCGGGCCTACCATAGACATTATTGCTCTAATGAAGGGGAAATATACCATTTCGCATCGCATTTTCTTTAAAATGATCTCCATCTTTATCCTCTTGGTCTTCATCTTTCATCTTCTACTGGATCCTCCTCCTTCCTCTTCATGTGCCACTTGATGGGCTGCAACAGGAAAGCTCCGACCAGTGAATGAAGGGAGAGCGCGCCCAGGATCAAACCAGTGCCTTGGACCCCGTACACGGACATCATCTTACTGATGAGCAAGGGCATGATGATGGGCCCGATACCTGTGAGGGTCATGGTATAGCCCATTGCCTTTCCTCGCTTCTTCCTAAAATACGAGTTCAGACCCAGGGAGAACGCTGGATAGAGGAGACATACTCCCAGAGCTGAAATATTTGGCAATTCTTCAGTATCGAAAATCAGAGGCACGTTAAATATACTTATTTATATCTTTTAATTAATTCTAAAGAAGATTAAATAATTGATATATATAATATAAATAGTTCTAATATAAAATGCCTTAATGATCCTTTTTAATGGGTGATAAAGCTCCCCTTCTCCAAACTTAATTTAAGTCATTTCAGAGAAGGAGTAAGTTAAGTGTGTAGTATGCCTACTACTATTTTAAATATCGTTTAAAAATTGTAGTTTTTCAAAATTAGGTGAGCCTTAGTTTTTGATTTGTAGAAACTCAGAGAATTTGATCCCCATCTTGGTCGTTTGGTATTTTGATTTTTATCTTTGAATTTGAATATTTAAGATTAATATGTTTGTGATAGAAACAAAAACTTACCTTTATAATAATATTATTTATTGAATAATTATAACTTTTATATAAGGAGGTCGAGAAAGAATGACAGCTTTGGAGAAGGGGAAAGGTTGGTTCTGGTGATTTTTCAACAAATAAGATTAGCTTATATTTATAATCATGTTTTTATTACTAGCACATTAATATTTTATTATATAATTTGGAAAATTTATTTATTTGGAAATAAATGTAAAGGAAGAATTCAAATGTTTAAAATGTAAAAAAAATTATTTATTTTTATTTGTGAAGCTTCTATATTGTTATGATAATAACAAGTATATGGTTATATCGAATTAATTTAATTGAATATATGTTGATCTATCAAAATAACACAATTTTTGCGACACACTGGCTTAATATACGAATTTATTAATATTCAATGAATTTGCGTGACACACTAAAATTCACTAGTCAACATTATAATTAATGCACCTCTTAAACTTCCGTACACTAACGTTATCAAGCCTACCAAAACAATTCATAAATGAGCTACAGAAGAATTTGCAATTAATGATTTTAAATCAATCTAATGTGAACATGTACAATTTACTAAAATCCTACCTAAAAACTAATACCAATTCCTATATAATTATAAATTAAACTATAACTAATTATTAATATAGTAACACTAGTTTAAATAAAGAACAAGCTAAAACCATAGAACCCGAAACAGGGGTTTCAACATGATCTGTTGGTAATCACAAAATGAACTAAAAATAGTGTTATCTTAACTAGAAATTCTGGATTATTTTAAGATATATTCAGACTTCAGGTTATTAGGTAGGCTGCTTTGCACTCACTTGAGTGGCTGAATGGTCTAAGGCATTACACTAGTGATAAATTGTCCTGCTGATAACGGAGAGATTGAGGCTCGAATCCCAATCGGGTCTATTGAGGGTGGCTTTCCTAAATGGTTTCTCACTCTCTTTCCATTCAAATGTAAGTAGGTTACCTCCAAAATCCTTTCTTCCTCATCCCTAACCCATTAGGGTAAATGTCATATATGTGTAAAACCTGAAAATATATAAATAGATACGCTGATAGAAAAATTGTTAATTGGCTTTAAATTAATCTAATATTAAGGTGCGGCAGAAGGGAGCACAAGTAATTTTACAGTTGTTATATAATTACATTTCTTTGGCCAAAATAAATCAAATATTTCTCCAGTAGCAATAGAAAGTTTAGTTTCCTGCACATGCTAATATCAACAAATCTTGAATATCTATCAAGGGTGTCCTGTAATTTTAAATAAAGAGAAAAAGTTTTGACAAAATTCCAGGACACCCTTAACAGATATTCAAAATCTGTTTATATTAGAATGTGCAGGAAACTAAACTCTATGTTTCTGCTGGAGAAATATTTGATTTATTTTGTCCACAACATTTAGATTCTGTAAAAACAGTAAAAATATTCACGTTCTCTTCGACCGTAACTTAATTAATTATCACCTATTTTTCAAACTACTTTTTACTTTATAATGCTATAGCAGTAAAGAGTAATCCCGCTTCTTATAGGTGGAATGCATTTCACACGACCAATCCTTTCGACTGCTAAAGATGCTGTGTTCTTCGCAACAAATTATTAAAACCCCTACGACCCACTTTTTTGGCCACATGATCTAGGGCGTCACTCTCGAACTAGACTAGCCTACCAATTACAGGAATAATGGGGTTCAAAGTCCTGACGTATATATCCTACGTGTATACATACTCTAAATGTAACCCTTCTAATTCCTAGCTTATTAGCATATTTAATATACAATATGCATATAACCAGAACAGATAGTGAAATGCAGTGCTAAAAAAAAGTATTTCCCTGTCACTAAGGACGCAGTGTCCCTCACGACAGGAGTCGTGGGGGGGATACGTAACCCATTGACTCTCAGAGAAGGCTCCACCAACCAGAATATAGCACCATATAGTGGTGTAACTTACATCTCCGCAGACCCCACATTGCGGGGGAGCCCAATGGGCTGAGGGGCTCGTACATTGGACATAGATATCAGTTGAATAAAAATCAGATTTAAAAGTATGCAGTTAATAAACAGTTTGTTTACAGTGCATATACAAAAAAAATTGCTAACAGCAACAGATGAGAAATTGACTGAGAAATCATCTATCTTGGCTAAGAAGTATGAAGAAGACCTTAGTGATGATTTAACCTACAATATTAACAGTTTTAGAGCAACTTTGTAAAGTGAAATTGAAAATAAATCATCAATATGACAGTTAGCTTATATATTGTTTCTTGAGCTTTACACTTTGGTATCAAACTTGCCAGATTTGTGTACCGCTTTTCTTTTGTTTATTACTCTTCAAGTTACTGTTTCTACAGCTTAAAGACCCTTTTCAAAGTTGAAGTTGATAAAAAAAACTATTTAAGAAGTACTATGAATCAACAAAGACTTTGTGCTCTCAGTGTATTTAGTATTGAATGTGAGAAAGCACGTGGCGTCGACCTAAATGAAGTAATTACAAAAAGCCAGAACGGAAATCACTTGTTCAGCTTGACTTAACTCAATATGAAAACATGTTAAATGACTATTTAGTAATAATACATGCAATTTTCAGTTCCTAAAGTAAAGTAGTAATTTTGTCATATATCTAACTTGAGTTTTTACTTTTATTCTTATTCAAAACCCCTTAATTACGTTAGCTAAAATCGCTCAACTAGTAAAGAGGTCAGAAGAACAAAATGTTTCTGGCTGAAGGTCCCAGTTAAAGAAAGTTACGCCACTGGCATCACAAAATAACTTATCTTCAAAGGTCTCTACAAAATTGTGCTATGTCTACAGTGTTTCGGCTTTCTCTGGCTTTCACCTTGCTAAAATATACTAAGCCAGATAAGGAAAATTTATTTTTGTATCTCATATATTATTAGTTAATTCCTTTAACTACAAAATGCTAGTAAATTAACTTTCATAATATAATTATCTCCGTATATTGTAATCTATAATTTTACTAATGTATTCAAACAACTTGTTTTTCGTGTCACTAAATTAATCAAACTATCTTTTACGTGAAAATCAATTGGAATTGAAATGTAAGTTTATACTTTAATCAATTAACAATATATTCAAAAAATTATTTAATTTATTCCCTTGTATGGCATTACATATCTACTAGTTGGTTTAATTTCAACTTTTCATATATTTGTATTAATTTGTAATATTTTTTAACATTCCATAATAATTATCACATATATTTTATTTAAAACTTCATGTATTGTATTCATATTGTAGTCTGGCTATTATTATTAGAAATTGTTCTAATAATTGACTACTTATTGCTGCGGCTAATTCCTAAACAACAAGTTTTTCTCTCTTTAAAAAAACCAATAAATTTTGTATTAGATTAAACCTTTCTTAACTTTGTATTTAAAATATTAACGTTTATTTTGTATTTGTTTATTTGGCACCACGTCCTACTACCCGTTCGGTGTAGTGCTTAAATACTAATTACGCTAAAGGATTAGGAATTGGTAAGGTTGATTTTAGAAGAAGTGAACCCTAATTTGCGTGGAGGGAGAGTGTAAAACTATTTAGGTAAACCCCCCCCCCCCAGTTCACCCGACCGAAATTCTAACCTCAATCTTCCCATCCTCAGCAGTCAAGATCAACACGAAACTAGCGAGTTAGTCATGCAACTACGCTCCCGGGGCGGGTAATATTATTGTTAAATACACCGGGAAGTAGGCCTTAATACTAAACCTAGATCATTGCTTAGGTTTCTTAACATGATTGACCATAAAACAACCATTCTACCTTCCGCCTGAAAATTCTAAGCTTGAGTCAAAATAAATTGCAAGATTTAAATATTTTAAGAGTGGAACGTATGTACTAGTAATCTATACAGCTTGATAGTAAACGTAATATTTTGAGTCTGAGTCTACAATCAAACATACAAACTATATTGAACTCATAACTAGCTTAAAAGCTATATTCTCAAATAAATAAACTGTTATTTCCCAAAGAGCTCTTAAAAATATGTCATTATTTCAAAAGTTTAATATAAATAAATTTAAAGAAAAATTTTGATTTAGGGTTTTTTATTTTGTGTTTAGTTTATCAAGCAAATATTAAATCTTGATTTACATTCTCACCGAACATAAAACTTAAGATTTACTTGAGTGTCACAGCGATTCACACATTAGTATAAATGAATCCAAACCTATAATATTTTGCAATGTGAGACTTAAACATCTAACTATCAAAATATGTTATTTTCTATTCGATAAAATATATTTGAGACTATTGTTCCGATGGTTGTTTTCAAAACATGGTAAAGTATCGTAATATACATCAATACATCGATACACACGTGTTCTCTTTTAAAAAAAAGTGTAATTCTTTCACAAAATTCAACGAAGCTGTATACTTATCTATAGCTCTACAGCACATGTGATTTGTAACTGATAGGGTCAGTTAGTTTTTTAATTTGATTGTCTGTTCCAATCAGAATTTCTCGAGCTTAATCTACCAAGCTAAAACTAGTTCAACTCAAGTATAGTGGACTGAAACTTTATCACACGATTAAGTTTCTGTTTTGCACGTGTGTTTTGGAGAGTTTTTGAATTCACAATAATGGCATAGAGTCAAGGAATGTATTATTTAGAGGGTGAATAGGAATATATTTCTTATAGTTGTTAAATTGTTAATAAAATGGTTAAAATGCTAAAAGGAAATATGTAAATTTACGGCTAAAATGTTAATAAACACACTATGGTAAATTATCAATAAGTTATCAGAACGGAAAGGTCACTTACAGGTAAGGAAGCCATACGTGATGAGGAAGTGGATGAAGGAGTTACCAAAACTTGTCAGTACCACTCCCATGAAGGTGAGGATAGATCCAGCAATGGCAACCCTGCGATAACCGTACCTGTTCAATATGGCACCCTGAACAAGACCTAGAATGTCAAGGCGCTCACAGAATTAGATTATAACATAAAATTGAGTGTATGTAGTCTTAGATTAAGATGATTATTCTAAAAATGTATCTATGGTTGAATATTTCCATTTCTATAAGGTCACAAATTAAATGAAAATTATTTCTCATTGGTTTTAACAATCAATTATTAATTAATTGTGCAAAAGGCCGTATCTTCACGTGACGCACAAAATACTTTTACCCGATGTAGCAAACGCACCATAAAATACTGAACTATATAAGTTTGAGATTTGAGCTTGTAAATTAATATTAAATTATTTTAGGAACATGATATGTTGTTAATGTAAGCTAGCACTTGTTCTCACGTGGTTTACGGCCACAGGAAGATTTTATTGCCAATGACGGGAAGGCTGGCGATGGCTTTACACAGAAGAATTATTACTTAAGGTTTTTCGTTTCAGGTGAGATTAATTTAAAATACCTATTTGTCTGGGAAAGGCTAGATATAAGTATATAACCAATTACTATGATCTCTGAGATACGGCATTTCACTTTAAATGTCATTGAAAATGAACTAGTTTTAACTTTACGTGATTTTTGTTTTATTAATGGACTTAAAATATGAGGTTTTTAAATTTACAGAGAACTTAAGCCACCATTTTTTTTAGGAATTATATTCTTAAATATTATTCCATTTTTCATATAATGCGACTTTATTGACGTTTGCAACTCATCCCAGAGCTTTGATTGGCAGTGCCATCAATATTGTGCATAACTTAATAGTTAAAATATATAGCATAAAAATACACCAAAGCAAAAATATTATAGTATGGAATGAATAAATTATCACAATATGTGTTAGGGTGATTATTTTATAAAATATACTACTAAATACTTTTGACATTCCAAATAATTTAAGAACGCTTTTCGTGAAATGTTACGTGTTAAGGACAAACGAATACAGCTTTAATCAACACAGACTCTAAAAGAGATTGATAACATCTACAAAGTAATTACCACGTTCACCACGTATTAATTCCCAACTGGAATATACATATTCAACTCATATTCACGCAAATGGTAGTGGTAAAGGTATATCTTATGGTAAATGTACTTGCATTTGAATAAAGAGAAAGTGTGAAACTATTTAGGGAAAAGCTACCTCAGTACACACAGCCAGGATTGTATCACAATCTCACCACCATCGATAATATAGCCTATCGCGTGAGTGAGTGAGTGAGTGGGTGATTCCTTATATCATTGAACCACCGATTAAGGTTAGTGATTATTAAAAGTTCTGTATACATCTAAATCAATCTGTGAAATTTTAGTTATGAGTTTTGGCTTTGAGAGATGGTAAATAGGGTTGATATAAATAAAGTAGAGTGTTTAAGAAAAGAGCATTAAAACATGGAGATCTGAGAGGAAAAAGAGGATCATAGGGTTTGAATCTATCAGGGGAGAGGTTTCAGGGACAGAACAGCCTATCTATCTCTCTCCTCGATTTCTTACAGTCCCATTTAACCTAGGAGGGCATTGATAAACATGGGGATCTCAGGGGGTTATCGGGGGTTGAATGATGCAGGGGTGTAGCTATCACGCATCTCGAAGAGTGGCAGAGGCAGACAAGCATCTCGAAGAGAGGCGGGGGCAGGCAATCATCTCGAAGAGTGGCAGGGGGCAAGCAAGCATCTCGAAGAGAGGCGGGGGGCAGGCAA